>QYAH01000154.1:0-50478 GCA_003988945.1 Chaetoscypha palmicola | reverse complement strand
ATCCCTATACTAATTACTATGGAGCCTTAGGTAATCGCCAAATCAAGCTCACCGCTCAGAAACCTGACGTTGGAACCTGACTGTCCCGAGAGGGTTGGTCACTTACGTTCAACACCATAGCACCATGAATGATGTGCACAATGGGAAAGGATGTATTTCGAAAGCACGGTTGACGTCTTCTAGATTTGTGACCTCTCCAATCACGAGGTTAACCTTAGCGCTCTTAGATCGAATACTCTTTAAAGCTCGTCGGGACTTGTCGTCGTCTAACCCGCTTCGGCTCAGTAATACATGGCGTTTCGCGCCGAGGCTAGCAAGATGGATCGCCAAGCTACCACATAGGTCTTTAAGACCTCCTACTATCAGGTATGATAGATCAGGGCTGATGACAATCTGCTTGGCGGCGGGCCGGACCCAAATCCATTAGCATAATTTTCAGAACAGATTAGTGAGGAGTATACCGGAGCCATGAACGTTCGATCCTCGCCATTAGAGATAATGAGCTTCCCGATGAGCTTCCCGCTACTCAGCGTTCGAAATGCAGAAGCGACTTCTTGGAAAGTGAATACAGTCAGTGGCAAGATTGGTCTGATTTTACCCAAAGTGAAAAGCTCCGTCATTTCTACCAGAAGCCTAAACACGTCAGCTCGGCTCAATCAGATATTTGCAGCAAGCATTTACCTCTTCTTCAAGGCGTCCGGGAACTTTTTATTCAACATATCCACAGCTCTGGATGAAGCATTTCTGTTGAACAGTTCCATCGACAGAGAGTTTCTAGCCAGGATATCTTTCTTACCAATCTCAATCAATGTCCTACTATACGCAATGGATCTCCAAGACTCATCTTAAGAAGATCGTCGGTCAAGGAATTGAGAATCACATTAACACCCTGGTTGTTAGTCACAGCCAACAATTTCTTCAGGAACCCAGTTTGCCTAGAAGAGAAAATGTGTGAGTCGGGAATTCCGAATTTCTCGGTGAGACACAGTCGCTTTTCGTCGGATCTTACGGTAGCAAATACTTCCGCGCTAATACTCTGCACAAGCTGGATGGCCGCGATTCCAACACCTCCGGTCGTCGCGTGGATCAAGACTCGCTAGGTTTCATCAGCGGGGTCGTCCTTTTGCGTCAAGTTTCATCAGGATAAACAACAAGCTATTCATCCGGAGTAAATGAACTTGTCATCTCCCCACAATGCTTTCTAATGTTCTGTTCTTGAAATATCTACATACTAGGTTCCGCCAAAAGCTCCACCCGGGGCGACAAAAGCTTATTCGTTCCTCATACACTAACATGTTGGCCTATTCTTATTGAATCGCATTTACTACTAGGAAATTTTAGGCAGGTTGTACAATTTATCTTAGCTGAAGGGAATTCGGTACGCATTCTGTTGAGTTGATCAAATCTTGCACTCAGAAACTGCAGATCGCTCGAAAACGAGCCTGCTAGCCGATGGTTCAGCCAAATAATGATCGGATTATCCCCACACTTCCTCATTGATCGAGCATACCATTCTCGTATTGTAATCTAGGCTACCGGGTAGGAAACTGTCTTTGTATTTCGTAACGGCTACTATAGATTGTGCTGGGTGGTTCCAGTGGCAACGCATGTAGGTTTGAAGTATAAAGCCTGCTTATATCTTTATTCTCCAAGCTCTGCGCGCCAAACACCAAGTCGGAATCGTGAAATGCTTTTCTCAATAATATTTAGTGATGGCTCATTTCTCCAAGCTAGCTCTCCTTGCTCTTTCAATCCTGAGGTAAGAATGACCATCCCTTCTAATCAACACCATAACTACACCTGTCTCTAACCCTCCTTGTAGCCCCTTGACAAGTTCATACCCAACGGATGGTCTTCAGCAAGCGCCGCAAGCAGTAGACGCCAGAACAATCACCATTTGCACGCCATACACGACTGTCATTACAGAAATCACTACTCGAATAATCACCGACACGCGAACTAGCACCTATTATGTTACATATCCAGCAACAACATGGTCTGCGGACACTAGCACGAGCACTTATCTCGCAACGAGAACACGCCCTCCAAAGACGGAAACAAGAACAGCGGTTACGAGTCACTGTATCATTAGAGAGACACAAAAATAGGATTTATAGAAAAAAGGAATTTAATGATAGACTGACGCGATGGTCTTTTGTTAGATATCTACATATCGATCTACTATTGGTATAATTCTGCAAAACAATGTAACATGTTTGAGGAACTTAGTGCTGTAGAATGTGTCTGCATGTCTCGTCTACCATATCCAATTATGATCATCTCTGGTAGACTTCCCTTTTCCTGCACTCATTCTGACGGAAGTCAGCCTCAGCGCTTGAGACTAGAAGGCATGATAAGTGACGTCTCATCCTTGAGCACTCACGCTATACTTCCATATAAGTCTAGAGGCAGAGTAGTGCTTACGTTATGGTTAAGTCAGCAAGCCCACGAATAGAATTGTATGCATGGGTCCAGAACAAAGTACTCTGTAGTCGAGTCATCGACTCACCTCGGAGAAAATTGCCTCAAATCCGCTGACTGGGTTGAACGCAGCCTCATAATCCGCTTAGATCCCAATAACTCCGAAGAAGCTTGAATTCGAGGATGGGGTCGAAGTTGGTGGGTAGTATCGTGTGTCAGATGCTGACCATCATGGCGGGACGTGACGATGGTACATGCCGCCATCATGCAGCTCGATCTTAAAACATGTCGTATTGGATGTCACCCTTCGCTTGTGCATGAGTATCGCTTATTCTGACTTCATATCAGTTGAGGTGATTGAGGAGAGGGCTTTCAGCGCTTTATGATATTGGTAAGAATGTGGAGGATGACCAACTTGGTAACATGTACGATCTTGAGATAAGCTGGAAAATTGAAAAAGTGTGTAATTTTCATCTATGTTTGTTGATAAGCGACGGAAAGATAAATGATATCTAAATGTTGTGACAGAAGCTTCGCGCTGGTGATAAGGCTTTCGGTTGCATGAAACATGTCACTAGAGTCAAGATTGGGAACTAAATGGTAATATGAACTAGATTCGTAATATCGCGAGATCTGAGGTAGGAGTTGGTATCTTCGTAATTTACAAGGTTTACTGGTATCTTCCTTCCCAGAAGCTCTTCGGCACCACTCGCAAAACTCCAGGGCAAAGAGGCGTGAAACAGTTACGCAGAATCACTAAAAGCTGGTAACTATCGGCCCTTCGCTTGGTTGTACCCATGCCGGGAACAGCCAAGAATCAGGCGTCGCTTCGAAATCCATCATTCCCCAATCTTGCATCGCGAGATCAACTTCTTGCGCGCTGAACATTTGACCATCACCAAACAACCCGTCGCCAGTGCCCGAGCCATCAGAATCCGGCGCCTTCGGCAACCGATTTGTCATTATCTTTTCGCATCTCAACATACATTCTCTCGCTGCATTGATGATTGCCTCTTCACCACTTTCTCTCCTTTCAACTGCGTCAATATGTGCAAGCGCGATGCTAAACATCAGGTTTCCTTTCACATTCGTTTCTCCCAATTCAACACGTTGAGTGGAGAGTTCGAGCGCTTCTTCGAGAAGCTTGCGGGATCGCGTGTGATCCTCTGTTGGTTCTGTGGAGAACAATAGGCTCGCGTCTCCTTCGAGCGGCCAGAGTTCTTGTAGATATATCACTATAGCTCCATGAATGAACACTTCCTTGAGAAAGCCTCCTGAGACAAGGCGAAAACGTGTATAATCATCCTGAATCACCTTCCCGCTCTCTGGCGAGGTGGGTGGAGTGGGATTCAGATCATCGGGATTTGACATTACTGCAAATGCAGCATCGACGTAGATTTTGTGAGAGTAGTAGTATTTTGGGTCGAGTCGTGCTTTCATCGCATATGGACGATGAAGTGCGAGAAGATAACGCTGCACCAACAGATCAAAGAGCTTGGCGTGGAGGATGGAGGGTCTAGGTATGTTGTTCTCAGAGGGCTTTAGTCGACTATTGGCAATGAATACATGACTCTCTTTGTATGATTTCAGGAGAATGGTGCTAAGACGGAGAATCTCATCATAGGGAGGTTCGTATCGAAAGTCGTTGGAGAGACGGCAGACTTCGAGGCGTGCTTGAAAAGAAGAGTGGAGCATGAGCTGAATAGAAGTCTGCGTAAAAACTGTCTTAGGCTTCGAAATAGGGCGAATAAGAGTTGACTCGGAGATATCTTCATCATTTATATTGGCTGGTAGTTCCGTATCATAATCATCGATGGACGTATATGGTAACATTCCCGAGTCCAAAGAGGTCTGAAGGTTCATCTCAAGAAGAGTTGCCCACAGACGTCGTCGTACTTCACCATGAAGGGGCGAGATTCGAGGAAAGAACTTTGGGTCTCGATGGAATCCCATCTGATGCACAAAGAGTTAGCCTAGTAGTTCCCCGGAAGTTCGGAGATGCTATCAATAGGTTCGTTCCACAATTGTTCAGCAGACATGTAGAACGAGTGAGGGAGTAACTATGATGAAGTGGCGCTCACCTGAATTGCTGTTCGAATAGCACCACCCAGACTCATCCACGTCAAATCGCCATCAACCGACCAAAGAGCTCTAGCAATAAGACAAAGACACTGTATCTGTACAAGGGAAGTATGGAGTCTCGCCTTCTGGTTAGGACTCGCAAGCCAACCATGAGCCATATGAACCCATTGAATGACATCCCTTCTCATTGCTTCATAGTCGCCATCTTGGTGAAACCCAGCCCCTATAGCCATGACTAACAAAATCTTGACGGTGGAGCTTGGGCTGGCTGATTGAGGTGCTTCCCAGTATTGCTCGTACTCTTTCTGGAAAGACGGGACGTGAAGGATTCGATACTCCGACTCATGGGTTCTGAAGTAATGTTCTACGAATTTATTGGCGAGCTCTCGAGACGGTATTGTGTTCTTGAAAGTCACGCCCCATAAGGACCACTGTGGTGTCTGCGTGGCCTTGACAACTCTTGCCAAGCTTTTGCATCTTTCAATCAGGACGTTGAGTTCCAAGTCTGCTTCCTTATTTTGGAGCTTGATGTCTGCGCTTCCATTGGAGTTGAATTCGAAGCAGATCACTCTTCGAGCCTGCACTCTCCCGTAAGTAGTTAGTCCTTCGACGATGTCGAGCCACACACCTGTGAGAATGCCTGCATCCAATGACTCGAACCAAACCATCTAGTCTTTGCCAGGTTGCCTCTCAGGTCTTGAGCGGGATCAAGTAATGTCTTCTTTGAAGTGCTGGTCTGACCTATTGAAGTGGAAGCCAACATGTACTCCAACCTTTGTATTCGATCCTGGAGACCTTGCACACTATGACTGTCGCGGCTGCTTGCCGTCGAGCGCGGCGGCGAAGGTGCGCTTTGTTGACTTGGGAAGTGTTCTGGGGAGGCATTTTCAAAGTGAAGCTCGATAGCTTGTGTCAGGGCCCCTGAGAGAGTACCCTCCTCATTTGTAAGGGCTGAAGTCGAAGCATTTGCATTATTGGCATCCACGTGACTTTTCCTCGAAGAATGCAGGTGCCCAGCATCTGGACTATAGGTGCAAGTTGAACTCCTCGACTGCTTGCAAGGGCCGCAAGGGACAGTTCTGTCACACTTTATTTTGCGTCTTCTACATTCAACACATGACAATGCAGGTCTTCTTCGCTTCCGCTGCGAAGGGGGCGCTGTCTTTGGCTGAGGTGTATCGTCGCTATTGGTATTCATGTCCTCGACATCTACATAGGTCTTCCGGAAAATTACTAATCGATATCTGCGATGGGAGGCTGAAGGGAGAAGGAGAATTCATGAAAAGACCGAGGACATATTCGATTATTTGAAGAGTAATTATTATCGACTGTCAGCGTTTTACGCGTGTTCGTTGATCTACGCTTATATCCGTCGGCAAATTCGGTCATTTCAATGCGCGCTTTTGGACAGATTAGTCATCTTCTACGTACTGTACATAGGAAATTATGCTAAGTTGGCTTACCTCGAGCACCCATAGTCCGTCGTGATGGAAGAAAAGACCGAGGACATAATGCATGGTCTGGTGCTGAAGTGTCTGTGATACTTTTAGCGATGTTACAGATGCACAGCAAGGACGATATTTCTCTATTTTGACTATGAGCGAGAGACGAATATCAGGCGGGTCTATCTCCGATAATGCACCCTCTGATCTCCGTCCTAGTTCACAACAGCATTTTATACTGTCAAGATCTCTTCGATCTCCGCTTAGGCCCGAGCAGCAAGAATTCATATATTAAAGTTGGTAGGAGCCAAGAATGGCAGCGTGTTCATCAGTCATTCCTCTAATCGAGAGCTCTTCACTTGTATCTGTCTTCTGGTTTTGACCTATCTCTACATTGTTGTAATTCGAACTCCCTTTTTCTAGTTCGATTCTAAACACATTTTCACACTTTACTTTTAGCGACAACTTCTCATATATGAAGCAGTATGCATAATGTTCAAGATTCCACCCAGGAGGAGAAACAAAGCTCAGAGGGAGCATCGTTAGAAGCAGCCATCGTCCCTCAGACTAAACCCCTAGATGATTTCCCAGACGGAGGCGCACGCGCATGGCTCGCAGCAGCAGCATCAGGATTTGCTTTCTTAGCAACATTCGGATATGCAAATTCATTTGGGTCAGTTTCGCGAAGTCCTACATTCACAAGTCCCGTTTAACTAAGCAAATCTGGTGCAGTGTTTTCCAGGAGTACTACCAAACCCATCAACTTTCCAACGAGACACCATCCAAGATCGCCTGGATCGGATCTCTGAACGTCTTCATTCTGATGGCAAGCGGCCTTGTTTCCGGTTCCCTTTTCGATCAGTACGGAGAGAAAGTCATTTATATTCCCTCGGTCACTTATATCATTTCCGTGATGATGACTAGCATCTCGACCAAACTGTGGCATTTCATACTGGCACAAGGAGTACTTGGCGGGCTTTCGACTGGTATGATTCTTGGTCCAACGATGGCTGCTGCAGGTCAATACTTCAAGAAGCGCAGAGCCGCAGCCCTGGGACTTACCGTAGCTGGATCATCTATCGGAGGTGTGGTTTTTCCACTTGCACTTAGCAAAATGTTTGCAAGCTCAAACATTTCATTCGGCTGGGCAGTGCGGATCATAGGATTCGTCATGACTTTCTGTCTGGGTTTCACTTGTCTATTTTCGAAAGCCAGATTGCCACCTCGCAAAGGACGATTCTTGTTGCCGGAAGCTTTCAAAGATTGGTCCTATGTCGCCATCATCTTTGCCATGTTCTTTACACTTCTCGGGTTGTTCACGCCTATGTTCTATATGCCTGCGTTCGCGGTAAAGTACGGCATGAGTGTGAAACTCGCACAGAATCTAGTTGCTGTCCTGAACGGTGCATCGTTTTTCGGTCGTGTGCTTGCTGGAATACTTGCAGACAAGGTTGGTCGGATCAACATGCTGTTTGTGGCCATTACTGGCACAGGAATACTGGTGTTCTGTTGGCCTCAAGCACAATCGAATGCTCCGATCATCGTCATTTCCGTCTTATATGGCTTCTTCTCGGGTGCGGTCATATCTCTGACGTTGGTCTGCTTTATGACAATGACCAAGGACCCGAAGAACATGGGAACTTACTACGGAATGGGTATGGCAATAGATTCCATTGGTGCATTGATTGGAACACCAATTACCGGGGCGCTGGTCAACCACTATGGTGGCTATGAAGAAGCTGCTTATTTTAGTGGAGCCGCAGTACTAATCGGCATGGCCGGAGTAGTGTGGTCAAAGTACGCGTTTGGTGAAGGACTGTTTTCCAAGAATTGAGCATCAAAATGTATAAGAAGAGAGCTGGGACACAATGGTGAGGTGGGAAGTTGGTGTCAGTCTGAATCAGAACAGAACTTTCATTGGGTATGAGAGTAATAGAGCAGATTAGAAGATTGAACTTGTCACAATATGGTAAGAGGTAGACAAAAGATAGAACAATACGCCTCTCACTTTATAAGCCGAGGCTGTATACATCCAGATTCTTAGTTGAAACAGAAATAGATTCCTCTTGGCAATGCCTGAGTCTTAGCGTCTTAATCCGAAATGAATTGTCCGTGCCGTCCTGCCACGAATCAAATGGGTTCAATATTGTCAATTTTGCACGTCTTCATCAGGATGCCATGTGGTGATGGCATATGAAAAGTTTGTCCCGCCAGTCTCGCAGAAATGTTTGTTCTCTAGACCATATGTAACACGTCTCCCGGTGGACAGAGAAAATGGCAGGCTAGTAGGTATTATCCTATTATCTTTCGCACATCATAGTGCAAAAAGCCAAACAAGAGTCAATAGAATAAACTGTGCCTTAGGAGCTAAGTTAACATGTCATAATACCCCCAAAAGGTCGAGTAAACGTGTGATATGCTTCTTCTCGTCTTTTGTAACCACTCAAGCGTGCCACTTTTATGTCCACCGTGAGCAAGTCAGATGATTGAGAAATAGAATGCCAAGATACTTTGATCTCCACAAAACAACCCCACGATCTCCCTAGACCCAGTATAACGGCAGATAGAGTTGTACAACGATTCGCGACACGCACCAAATAGATTATCTTGATATATATACCTGCGAAAGCAAGAAGTGTAGAAATATCCCGAGAATTCATGATCTTGTTGTCCGTTGACGGGTCTCAAGAGGAAAACATTCAGGAGATAGTGGAGTGTTCATCTCAAGAAAGGGGATGCAGAAACGTCGCTTTATATCAGACGAAAATTAACCGAAAGATGGCCAGTGAAGTGGGAAATCTAACTAGAAAAGCAAGCTGCTTCCTCTCAATTGCTTGAGGTATCATCAGCCTTTTCCAACCCAACAGCAAAAGGTCTAGATCTCACAATCATTTTATCATGCGTTTAACATCTACCCTCGGGTGCATTGCCCTCGCTTCTACCGTATCAGCTCACGGCTATGTTGATAACATCACAATTGGAGGGACACTATATACTGTCAGTAGTACAGATAGTCAGCAACTGATCTCCAGCTAATCGTCATCTATTTTAGGGATACTATCTATATGCGGACCCGTACACAAGCCTACCTCCAAGTCGAATTGTTCGCCTAGTCTAAGGCAATGTTCCCATAACAGATCTCACCCCCATCGATCTTCAGTGCGGAGGTTATATGGAGGTATATCAGGGTCATCACCAGCAAATCTGACCGGAGGACCCGCTGCCGCTCGAAGCACGGTGAGCTTGTCATGGACTCTATGGCCGGAAAGTCATGGCGGACCTGTTATCACATACATGGCGCGCTGCGCGAATGATGATTATGCAACGTTCGTTCCTAATACAGAGTAGGTTCCAAGTTGGGGTCCCCATTTAGATATGGAATGCTAAGTATACATTTGTGCTGTATGGTTCAAAGTCGCGGAAACAGGAAGAACAGGTACCACAGACGTTTGGGGAGATACTCCCTTGACGAAGGCGGGTGCTGTCTACGAGTACACGATACCTTCTTGCCTAGCTCCAGGATCTTATCTTGTCCAACACGAGATCATCGCGCTTCACGCAGCCTATTCGTATCCAGGTGCACAGTTCTATCCGTCGTGTCACCAACTCCAATTGCAAGTCACTAGAACTGGGAGTAGCACGGGACCGGCAACGAAAGTAGCGTTTCTTGGAGCATACAAGGGTGGTGATGCGGGAATTACATATGAAATGTATAAGGCCCAGACCTACACCGTACCTGGGGCTCGCTCTGTTCAGCTGTTAGTCTGTAGCACAGAGATAATTCACGATTGCTCGTTGAAAGACGTCCACATACTTCTCGCTTTGGCTCTGTTCAGTATTACTGCCGCCAGCGGAGGGATATCAAAGGTGTGTAGTTGCGGGGGTGTTTTTGGCGTGTTAAACTTTGTTTTAGCATTTGCAATGAAAAACGTTGAGTTTCCATAGTGGCAGTTTCGAAGAGGCGTATGCGAGGCCTACGGCGTAGCATGAAGATCTTGGATCAAAATTGAGTGAATCGTATAAAAATGTGCTATGAGATCAGGTACCGGTGGCTGAAATGACATTTGCCACACCATTGACTTTCATCAATGCCTGTCGATCACAGGAAGTAGGGAAACCACGAGTGCTTCAGCGCCCCCTGTGCGCTAGCATATGACAGAGAGCTAGACAACAGAATCAAATCTCAACCAGAACAATACAAAGTAGCTTACGAACAATTTTGAGTTAGATCTATGTTCCCTCTCTCATCAATCATGTGAGATGATGTCTCCTCTTACGATCCGTTTAGTATGAACGTTCTTCTGGTGGGGCTTAGACAGAATCGACTGATCTTAGTCCTCCAGGTCCAGCCGCAACGACTACCCATCTGTCTGAATTTTTTTAGATAGCCATGATGATGCTTCATCATTTGCGCTAGATAGTCTAATTTGTGGAAAATCTTGCTATCGGCCAGTTTCTATCGGTGTGACCAGAATGAGTGTGGGGAATCTGGGGTACAGGGTATAAATTGGCAAGGGAGCCGATGGCTCATCATACCATAATAAATGAATACATTTGGAAAAATGTAATAATATTGATTGTCGAGTGCGTCAAAATGGGAGCAAATAGGAGGGGTGCTGGATCCTGGATTAGCCGAAAATGTATGGCGAGCCCGGCTCCAGGGCTAAACATTTTTCCCGTAGCCATCAACCCGCCGATCAGTAACCTGAAGAGAACTGGATGTTAGCCAAGATTATATAGATTTCGAGATGGTTAAACGAGAAACATCTTTGACCTATCTAATCTCCCTCCGCTTCAATCATTGCGGCATGCGAGGGTTATCGTTGATGGGATACGAACTCGAAATGCGGAGAACGTTTACCAAATTTGGGGTTTATCTAACCTGGTCTCTTGGCTTTATGGCACATGGCCTCCAGAGGTCCCGTGAGTCGACTAATATTGCGAGCCATTATGAAAACAAGGGACAAAAATGGTTCGAATTACCTCTCGCCATTGGCCGAGCCATGTATTCATGATGGTATTGATTGACAGGAGCCTTGGACAATCTGATGAACGTCGTATCTAGGGCAATTTGGCGACTCAATTGAGTTACAACAAGGCAACATCGTATCGTACGCTTCCACATGGAAGCTGTAGTACGATTTGAGACATGAGGCTATATTGACAAAAGGTTACTAGCAATGAACCGTGTGGGGCCAGGTATTAATGAGATTCCCATATATAACACAAGTGTGACCGCTCTAGTACACGAAGGAACAACGATTCATCCGACTTTTGCAGCATTCACACAGACACCATGAAGTCCATCGTATCCTCCGTGCTTTTGTTGGCGGCTTTGGCGATTGCTGCACCAGCCGACTTCGTAGAACGTCAGACAGATTGTACACCTCTACCGGCCGGATTCTCTATCCCTTCCAGCAACAAGCTGCCTGATCCTTTCACCATGGCTGACGGCACAAAGGTTACTACGAAAGCCCAATGGTCATGCCGTCGACAAGAGATCCTTCAATTGTTCTATCGACAAGAAATCGGAGATAAACCAGACAAACCAGCAACAGTCACTGGTACTGTTTCAACCTCGTCTATCAGCGTAACGGCATCGCACAATGGGAAGAGCATCTCTTTCTCAGCATCCGTCAGGATGCCTAGTGGAGCAAGTGGTTCAGTTCCCGCTATCATCGCTTACGGCGGTGCCAGTATTCCAGTCCCAGCCGGCGTCGCCACCATTACCTTCAACAATGATGACATTGCTGCACAGCAGAACACCGGTAGTCGTGGCAGAGGAAAGTTTTACGACTTGTATGGTAGCAGCCACAATGCTGGAGCTGTGACAGCATGGGCGTGGGGTGTCAGCCGTATCCTCGATGTTCTTGAACTCGATCCCGCAAAGAAGATTGATCCTACGAAGATCGGAGTGACTGGATGCTCTCGCAACGGAAAGGGCGCCATGTTCGCTGGCGCTCTCGATGAGCGTATTGCTCTCACCATTCCACAAGAGTCTGGATCCGGAGGAGCCGCATGTTGGAGAATCTCCGATTCAGAAAAGGCAGCAGGAAAGAATATCCAGACTGCTAGCCAGATTGTTACCGAGAACGCCTGGTATTCCAAGTTATTCGACACCTATGCCAAATCCTCGGTCAACGCCATGGCTATCGACCATCATATGTTGCCTTCTCTCAATGCTCCTCGGGGATTGCTGGTGATTGAGAACAACATTGACTGGTTGGGACCTGTTTCCACCACTGGATGTATGAGAGTCGGCGCATTGTCATACCAGGCATTAGGCGCATCATCTGCCTTCGGTTTCTCTGAAACTCCTGGCCACAACCATTGTTCCTTCCCTTCATCTCAGCAACCAGAGCTTACTGCATTCATTAACAAGTTCCTCAAGGGTGGATCCGACAATACTGCTGGCGTTGACAAAAGCGATCAGGCCAACGCGCAGGCCACGAACTACATCACCTGGACTGCACCAACACTTACTTAGTGGAATGCTTTTTGGCTTTTGGTTTTCGGGGGAAAAGAGCGGTGGCAGACGGTAGAAATTGGATGTATATAGCTGGGATTGGTGAATGAAAAATGTGGATAAGATAAACATGGGAAGATTGTATCATGCTTTCGAGGGTCTGCACTTCCATTGACCTGTACATACTTCAGTGCCAAAACCTTCAGCCAAATAAAGACATTGTTGATATGCTCTCCATACAAAACTACCCAACTTTTGAATATCCAGGCGGAAGAGACTGGGGAGAATTCCACGCTATCAGGCGGCGTGATATGCATTGAGAGGTTGTTTGCCCTGAGGGTGCCAAGGCCGGGTTGAGTTCCGGAACATTAAATATATGTGAATGCTTGGGTGCTAATGATCCTTTGCCAGTGAAGGAGAAAGGTAGTAACAAGGTTGGAGTTCAATATACTGGCCGCAATTAAAATATTGGTCTAGGACGTGACGTCCCTGGTGGTCCGGCATTGTGAAGCTAGACTTGTGGATGACTAAGCATCACTTCGACGTCGACCCAGAACATTCAGGGACACTATTGTATCTCACCTCAATCTGCCCATGAAGCATCAATTGCTCCGCTGAACTCCGTCACTCTCTTCAGAATGACAGACACCATGGGTGAAGTGATAACCATTGACAATTTTGCCTCAAAGATGTCCAAATTCGAGCCGTCCACCAGACCTCTCTTCGGCCTAGTTGACATGGGCAGGTATACCCCCGTTCCTTTCGAATCATATGCTGCGGCCTTTGCTAAAAATCATTAGCAATGGCATTCGATTCTCGATTTCCGATCTCTCTCCTCCATCTAGTCGGCAGCTTATCTGCATCTACAGAGAACGCGTCGGTATCTCTCTCTACGACGCGCTTCACGAATCCACGCCCGGAGCAATACCATTCCAGTTCTCCCAAGTGGCCATCGCTCAGGTTGCGCAAACCCTGGCAAGATTTAAGAAGACATGCGACGGATATGGCGTTCAGCCGCAGAATATCAGCGTATTCGCAACGGAAGCAATGCGTACAGCAAAGAACAGAGATGAGATGCTAGGCGCTATCAAAGCCTCAAGTGGACTAGATGTGGATATACTGAGCCCAGCAATGGAGAGCTTATTTGGAGCAATGGGCGCACGAAGTGGTTTCGGTCATGTCGACGGCCTCTTCATGGATCTTGGCGGTGGAAGTGTTCAGATGACATTCGTCAACTCTGTTGGACATCCAGATTACGACATCCTAACTGCCGAAGCTGCAAAAAGCATGCCTTTTGGTGCTGCAAAGCTTACCTTAGCTCTGTCGAGCCAAGATGATGGCCATGCAGCCAAGAAGGAATTGCGAGCTTCCATGAAGGAAACCTTCGATGGGCTGACGTCGCGGTTCCCACGATTGAAAGAACAAGCTGAACATGAGGATGGCGTGACAATATACTTCTGTGGGGGAGGCTTCCGTGGATATGGAAGCATGCTGATGCATACTGACTCGATACAACCGTACCCGATTCCTGCGATAGGCGGGTATACCGTGCCTGGACATCGATTTCTTAAGTGGCGCGAGATGCTTCATGCAAACAACTACGAACAGGGAAAGATCTATGGAATGTCAAAGAGAAGGCGAGAACAGTTTCCTGCCATCGTTACTGTGGTACAAGCCATAGTCGAGGCAGTCCCAAAGATTAAGCAAGTAATATTCTGCAGTGGAGGGAATCGTGAAGGCGTTCTATACATGAAGTTACCACATGAGTTACGAGAACAGGACCCGCTTTCACTCCTTCCGGGCGGTCATACATCAGAAAGTGCCAATGTTCTCATGGCACTTACAAAGGTTATGTCAACGTCTTTGACGGAAGGGCATCCGAAGGTATTCTCAAGCGAGATCTTGAGATACATCATTGGCAATACCTGGCAGGATATGGGCGATCCAGATGGTGCGAACTCTGCGAAAGCCTTGCATACTCCAATCTCTGGATCTCTAGTTGGACTTCCGGGAATGACGCATGAAGTTCGTAGCGTGACTGCTCTTGCCATGTGTGCAAGATGGGGTTCTGATCTTGGTCCAGGAGACAAGAAGCTGGCCGAAAACCTACAAGCGTTGGTTGGGCTCGAAATAAGTTGGTGGTGTCGTTACATTGGGACCATAGCTCGTATGCTTTCCGTCGTTATGCCTAGCCGACCTTCAAGTGAAGAAGAGTTGAAAAGGGCCCTCTCATTAGAAGCAAACACTTCTCACGGGTTAGGTAAGAAGGGTCACAAGGTCGGTATCCGACTGAAAATAAAGTTGCATCCTACTGCAACAGACGGTCTGAAGACGTCCGATATAGAAGGTCTTTTTGATAAGGTTGGCAAAGGTCTCAAGATCGACTGGAAAATCGAAGCCGAAGTGGAGGTCGGTAATTGATTATTCGTATAGCACATGATACCCTATAGATCACAATTGCGACTTGACAAATGCTTGCCCACAATATTGTCTTTGTTAAACCTTGGCAGTCTCGATATTGTTCTCTCCCAACAAAGCAAAGTGAACTGCACGCTTTATCTCAAAGCAAGACTTTCTGCAACATCAAGATCATTGTGCGGCTTTGTATTAAACCTACTCGTCGTTATCGCTTTGGACGGAAACGACAACCGCATTGTCGAGACAACCCGAGCAAGCACTGAACAGCATTGAAGCCGTGTTTACTTAACCCTCATTCAAGCAGGCTCTATCTGGATCTGCAACCCTATCTACTGCTCTTTTCTCACTTTCTATAACCAAGAAGTGGCAGTATCCCCCACCAAAAATCCCGAAACACCAGCCCCCGGAAGCTCAAGAATGTGTCAATCGGTAACTCAACACTTCAAGTGTGGTTGTCAGCGCGTACAATGTGTTATGCCCTGCAAGCCGGAAATCGCCGGTCAGGAGTTGACTTGTCCTGGATACGAAAGTCACCCCAAGAAGGTGAACTCACCTTGTGAGAACTGCCTAGATCAAGTCCGGGTAAGTGCTTATTCTGCCACCCTCCCACTGACCCTCCCACTGACCAAACCTCCAGCCACCGCAAACCTCCAACCTGCTCGTGTAGTCGATCCTGTCGCTGTCCCTACAGCAGACAAAGCAACGGGGGTGGGAATGCGAGGAGGTGAAGCTTCTCGACGCCGCAAGGATTCTGACTGCTGTTGTCCGTGTTGCTGCTGCTGCTGCTGTGAGTGCGATAGCGATGCTTGTTGCCTTACAGACTTTTGTGTAGTGATGTGAATCATTGCATAGATGCAGTCAAGGGCTGTAAAGCCCTCATCGCTCCTCTGCCTGAATTATGTCGCTCAAGGCGTTTATCTTTCCACACCCGTCACATGCCTACGTTGCTTCAGAAGTGACTTTTGTGAGCTCTCTGTCGCGCCCTTCGGTCAACATATCGCTGCTTAATTTATACAAGAGCTCTTTTCAAAAAGTAATCCTTTCATTGGCTGTCTGTGCTTATGTTGATACAGAATCAGATCACACAATCACGAGCTCCCGAGTAGTCAAGGGGCTCCCATTCTCAGACACCAAGCCTCAGTAATTAATGTTTCTGAATCAATTCGCTGTTCCACACCTTGTTATGAAACTATTTCAAGTCTTTCAACTGTTCATCTACTCCATATCCTACAAAACTCATCGCTGAACATCTAGCTCTCTCACTTCCGTTCTCGATCTCATCAAGAACTCCACCAATCCATCAACCAATCTCAGTCTCAAAATGTGCATTTACACCAAACAAACCTTCACATGCGGGCACGTCCTCGTCCCCGGCCCCATACCCTTCTGCAATGACAAATACCGAGGAAACCAGCGAGAATGCCCCGATTACGCGATTACAGTCCATGCGGAAAACTCGGCTTGTGGCGACTGTATGGAGATACAGAGAAAGAAGGCTGCTGATGGTGAGGGTGGAGAGCCCAAGAGTGAGAGGGAGAATTTCGCGTATGTTCTTTGGTGGGGGGTGTCCTATTATACATGGGGGATGTGTTTTGGTAGTCGGAAAGCGGGTGAGAAGGGGAGGAACGCGGAAGAGCCGGGCCAGGGGAAAGGGATGGGAAGGTGGTGGGGTCGGTAGGTAAGGAGATCCTTACTGTGACATTTGGGTTTCTGTGTAAGAGAGTTACTTTGTTTTCATACTTTGTGCGCGGAAGGAATATGATTGGGTTTCCCTGGAATTTTCAGTCGTATTCTTTAGAAGGTTGGAGACCGATTGATTGTATATGGTTGACGTGCACTGAAGACATCTAGGAATATCATATAATAGTAATAGTACGCCACAACTGAATGTAGGTTTATGAGTAATTGATTGTCATTACACGGTCACAAACGAGTTTTCACTTTCCTGATAAATTCTTTGACTGTCAATAATACGTGTAGGTTTTATCATGCTATTCCAGTATTTTTGAGTCTCATATCAATAATCTCATTTGCGTTTCAATTGTGTAGAGACACCATGTATCACGTAAGAAGCGTTGCTTCATCAACGACTGAGAAGTGAAAAGACATTTACGACAGATCGCACCAGGGCAACGCGGAGGTAAACAAGTTTGTCAACCATCGAGTCACTGAGGTAGTAGCGAGGCAGTCGCATACATGATGCCGATCGACAAGTAATAGCCATATTGCCCATCGGTGAATCACGGTTGTGATTTGTGATTCTGCTATTACTTCCATCAAAGAGGTCACAGAGTGTGTGAAACAATGAGCCCAGGAGAATAAAGGACCTTTAGTACAACACCAACACGATTCTGACACAACAAAGACATCTATCTTTGATTCACATTACAACGCGTTCTAGAACAGACTTACTTAAGTCTTCCCGTGTTCCCCTGCCCTTCCAAATGTAAGACACATCTTACGAAGTAAACCACCTCGATATCTCACCAACCTTTCAACACGATTACCCATCAGCTAGGCTGAACACCAATTACGCTCACCAAAATGTGCAAAACACTTGCTACGAGCTACGAGTGCGGCCACACCCTTGAGCGGGTGACATACTGTGACGAAGGGCGACGACTGATCGCACTGCAGCCTCCAAGAAAATGCAAAGCCGAACCACATATTAGGTATAAAACCTATCAGTCGGGAACTTGTGATGAGAACGTATGCTCAAGACTGGCCAATGGAAAGGTTCGAGAGAAGAAGAGTGGGTGCGTCTTGCAGTGAGAAGTGGATTTGAAATATGGCGTGCGTTGTCCATAACACTCTGGCGAGTATTAGCAAATAAATGATATATTCAGTAGAACCTGATCAATAATTACGCATAAATAGTAAAGAAATCTCTCATATGTGACTCTCATACTAAATCGACGAATGATTCTCCCGTCGAGGGACGATGCACATGTGTGACGTCCCCTATAGCTTCTCCTCAGAAATTCTCGCAACAATCACGAGCTAAATGGTTTCGAATTTTGATGGGCACTCAATCTGACGAACATTCACGGTATTTACAGAGGGGAATGATAAATTGAGACCGATTGTGCCTCCCTAATCTTGCCTGTGTATCCACACACACATTTCCAAACACAGTCTACCAACATTGCCAAGACTCGAGATCTACCAAACGCCTAATCCCCTATCACTACCTCGAAGCAGCTACACTGGTCAACGATATGTGCACGAATATTTCCGGCAAGATGTGTCAGAAGTGTTGGGAGGTCGAAAAATGGGAAGGCATCCGTTGTAAGAAGAATCCTCGCAAAAATGATATCAGAGACTGCCCTACAAACCCAGATTGCCCGTTGTTAAAACTACAAGGAGATTGTAAGAAGTGCAAGAAGGCCAAAAGTGGAGGGTCTTGCGCGATTATGTGAGCATTGTGGGTGATATCAGAGGGTGTTGGAGAAGTTCGCTGAGGACTAGATCATATGTTGTAGAATATTTCAGGTCAATGAAACAATGTCATGGATTTTCTCTACAGTACTTAAGTATACTTTTGGTTATCACAAGTAGTGAATACAATATCGCTTTTACCGGTCAGTGCTTCATTGCATCTTAAAGAACAACGCCAACAACAATGTCTCATGTTGTTCCTTATTTTCACGGTGTTCCTTACTTTCACGCTTGGCCTCCGTGTGATACAAAGTTCTGTACCATGGACAACGATAAACAGCAACTTCGTGTTCAGAACAGTAAGAGTCCATGTTGATATAAACCTACCGCTTGCCAGTAAGTCATCTGTCGCTTTTGCAACTAAATTACTTGCTTCGGGGTCTTCAATAAATTTTCAAGGCTCTACTCACAGTATACCTGCAAACTGAGTCTTCACACGTCACTTCATCAAGATGTGCACCGAAATTTTGGTTCACCACTCTTGTCACTGTGGACACAGCGTAACCAAAAGAGTCGAACCTTGCTTAGGAACACATATTAGCCAGTGGCGATTGTGTAAAAATCGAAAAGAAAGAGACGAAGGCTCGCCTAAATCGTGCCCAATGTGCCGCCGTGAAGAGCGGAAACTGGAGTCTCAAATTCGAACTAGGCGAGAGACGACGGAAATGCAAGAAGCACCGAAGCAAACCAAGAATGGAGATTGGCACTGGAATGGCTGGTTCCGTGAGCTGTGGGGCAATAACAAGTGAAGACATAAAGTCCCGAGTTGAGCATAGCAGAAGAAGAGGATGCAAGCTAGTTTTAGTTGGGTAAATTCTCAAAGTACATTACGTTATGTAAACATCCCAATATACACACACCGAGTAACCAATTCACATGTGAGTGCAGATTTGACAGCCGAGATTGTCTGTGATATCAAAATATAATTACTTGTAAGAACAAGGATGGTTGAATTAGAACTAGAGAAACTCTTTCAACGCTGACCACGGCAAGAGAGGCTATGTGATTTCCCCATGCTAACATCTCTCGCATGGAGAATTTGGACGGTGTCTTCGGACGGATGGCCCAATTTCGTAGTAACGTCATTTACGTTTCATCCTAGAACTCCTCAGCCGAAAATGTCCTTACTCAGCAAGACTTTTGTAGAAATCACACGGTACCAATGCATGCAGAGAAGACATCCCGACTGGGGAGACACAAATGACGATGCTTGGGAATTCTTTTCTCCCTGACCGCGTGAAAATCTGCCGCACAATAACCACGATTAGACCACAGGCGTCAACCTTTCCTTGCTGGCAGGTATAAGTGCCGGTACTGGCTCGATTACCAACTGTTGCGTACAAAAGCGGGGAGTCGATATTAACACTCAACGAAGTTAATATTGTACTCATTCCCGCGTTCTTTAGGCTAATTCGGGAAAACAACATGTCGCTGGCACGTCAAAATCACTCGGTAATGGAATTCTCGTAATTGTGGAATGTACATTGGATACCGCCGGCCTGAAATTCGCGGCTCTTCGAAGAGATCTTGGGAGCATATGCAAGATATATGATATCGTAACAATCAGATGGTCCTGGAAGCTCGGCAGATAGATATTGTTCGACGGTCGTCCCCCATGACTTCTCTCAAATCGAGAACAGCAAAACTTTACTGATAGATGTAGCAAAACGGTCCAGCTAGGGTACTCACAAGCTTACTGCTTGCTGATCCTCCGTATCCTGTTGGTGCAACAACGGAAAGCTGCTGGATATCTGTAATCTTTCCACGAGGACTGTTTGGTTGCATCATGACGGTTCCTCCCTTATACTGTTGAACCCTATTGGCAGGATCTTGGTTTTGCCATATCCACCAGTGACGGTCCACTTGTCCGTGATGTAGCCAAAATACAGGCTCACCAGGCGAGACATAAACATCTCCACCGGGGTCTCCCCAAATGCTATAATGGCCCCCAGTATGAAGCGAGAAAGCGCTTCGGGTGTCCGTCTGTAAGGTGCTCTGGAATACCTCAATATCTGAGGTTGACTTGATATGATTGGCGATGTCTACAGATCGCGAGGATCGAGAGGTAAAGTAGTTGTTCACATCGCGTCGCAAACATCGGGGATTGTAGCCGTAACCATCTGCGCGAGGATTCTTTGGGATATTGAGTGACGTATCTATCGCCGGCGCGATAGGACCTAGATTCACAGTCGTACTTTGAGCAAATTAGCGACGTTTGTGGTGGCGGTGAAAATGCATCATACTTCGCAAACGGTCCTGTTTTGACACATCCTCCGCCGTTTCCTGCGGGCACCATGACACCAGACATTCCCAAAACAAATCCGGAATGCTTGATGCTCTCTCCATTTCCTCCCATACTGTACGCATCTCCGTTGAATATTGGGGAGACCGTGGGGTCTGGATATTTACCCCAATTCCAGTACTGTCTTGTGTTAATACTCTTGAACTCCCGCGCAGACATCTATTATTATTTCTTACAGGTTGGTATCCTTTGTAGTTACACTCGGATCTCAGAGCAGTTTCATATGCCCATATATAGTATCTATGCCAGTGTAGGAAATTTGCCTGATAGTGGATTAGCACATATTTCCACACGTCGTCTGTCCAACTCACTGTATCGTGGACACCCATTGTCATATTGATGTGAACTACAATGAAATCGTCATATCGAGATTTGGCACCTGGATATTGAGTCGCACTCAACTTCGATGGTGTTGCCATCAGACATTTTACGGCCGCGATATAGTCGAGTCTTTCGTCTTGTGTCAAATCCCCACTGTCATCTTTAGCGATTGGCATTTGGTAAGTGGTATCTACTTAGGTACTCACTATTCCTTTCGAACGGCGACATTGCTTTTCGTGCAAGTAGTCAACGTCGATCCATCTTTCAAAGTACCCTCCAAAACCTTGTAAGCATTACTCAGCGCGGTGGCAGCAAGATCGTCATCTGGACCTCGTTTGAAGACCGGCCCCGTGGAGCCAACATTGCTGAATATTGTAGTTATCAGAGCCACCACCCCGAATCTGGTGGGAATCATATTTGCGGATTGCAACAATTAAAAGACGCAGCGCCACATTGATGGACTAAACCGGCGTCGTCTGGCATATATACGTTCGGGTTTGATTCTCAAATACAAGGGCTGAGGCACGTGGCAATACAAAACAGAACTCCCGTTGTTCTAAACGGTCACGTAAATAGGTTCGTTGCGCGTCACAAGACACTAGGCTACAAACGCTGCGAGATGGTGGTTGCATGTTAACTTCAGATCTTGGAATAATCGTCGTTCTGTAACTATCCATACTAATCATCTATAATGCTGACAGTACGAAGCCAGTCACAATGGATCTTATGAAACGATCCTGGGCTCGAATCTGGCGGCAGATCTCCAAATGCTACCCTATCGATCTCAGGTATCGTTGAAGCTCTATTCAGCCGACAGGTCTGTTCCTTGATTTATCCTTCCCAACCATGGTTGCACTGACTTGACCCCATTGTCTATGGTATAATTGTGATTTTGCTCCCAATCCCTGTCGAGCATGACCATATGTTTTCATCAACACTCCTGACAACGATGTCCACTATATAGTGATCTTGACTATTGGTCCCAGAACACACCTTCTGTCCGTTGCCGACGTTCCGAAGTGATACGCTATAATCCTTGTGTGACGGTTAAACACAACTGCAAATATCGAATGAGCCATTGGAAAAGTGAGTAAACTCATTGGCGAATACCGATCTTGCCACGAGTGTGAGAGGAACAAAACATTAGCTGACCACCATTTAGCGGCCAAAATATACACAGCACCGGCAGATACAACAAGACACTCTAATGACAGACTATGTTTGCTTTCGATATCAGAATCCTCTGCCATTTCAAGTCATGGTTGAGCTTACTTAATGACTGTCTACGAAGCGTATCGGTAGACTTGTGTGACAACTCGTAGGATGAGCTAGAGATGATATCACAAGCTAATTATCTCAGCTATTCTACTGATAATTCGGCATATAATGCTGGTTCATCGGCCCATCATCGAGGAGGGTCATGACACAATCGAGCATTGAAGCATGTGACATCTCGAATACAAATCGCATTTACTGATGTATCTGTAAGTCCTTTTGTGTTCTTATACTGAGTGTGTACTGAATCTGGAAGAACTTCCAACATGCCCTGACAATGTCATGCGAAACTAAGATGCGTCTTGTGGTACCAGAATATATGATCTGGGTACGGGATGGCGGCTGCAGACGCTGGTATCAAACAAATGATGGCCATTGGGGAGTTTTCAGGCTACTTGTGGATTGGATGCGATGGCCGGAACGATCACCATGGCCTCGCTCAGGACTCGTAGCACATCTCTCACCTACATGCTATTGTCGCGGTAGTCAAACTGGGTACAATTTGACCAATATATCATCTTTCATCTTGTTTGGCCAATTTCATCAACCGTCACCTAAGTATAGACGTTGTCAATAGTCCCCCGTGGTACATTTCGGTTAATGTGTATTTATCAGACCTCCTCCCGGTGGACAGAGAAAACGGAACACTAGTAAGTATTGTCCTATCTGTTTTCGTACATTATAGTATAATTTGCCAAATAGCAAGAATCAATAGACTATAGTGTAAGGTAGTAGGTAAGTAAATATCTAAGTATGTTATAATGCCCTAAAAGAGTCGAGTGAACGTGTAGTAAGTCTCTTCTCGTCTTTAGTAGCTTCTAAGGTGTGCTACTTTTTGTGTCCACCAGGAGACCGCCTCACGTTTTCTCTGTGTCGCTCGCTAAATTAAGCGATAGGCTCAATCAGGGGGGCCGTTGGATATAATTTCAATACGCCTTTACGACAGCTGAATTGTAGGGACTGCAATCTCTCTAATGGACAAAATACAAGTGTGAAGCTGATTCGATATCGCATTCGTGATTCTTTCGAATAAGCGAGTGCACACATTACACCCGTACTTTCCTGACATCACCACAACGATCCAATAAGTAAGATCTAGCAAGTAGTTGCTATCCATAATGAAAGCAAGATCTTATCAATATGACTTTCCCAGGCAACAAACCGTCTAATCAAGAGCAGAAAGGAAGAAAACTCCAGGTCGGTCTCATCGCCCAGGTTTGTGCTGAAGACTGACTTCGTCTCTAGCAATTGCTTGACGGCTTGGAACCAAAGACATTGGAGCCAGAAATGATATGACGCGAAGTGCATCTTGTTCTTAGCGATGAACCTGTTACTACTGGAACACGAAAGTAACAGACGCTTTCCAGTTAGGGTATATCAATTGATTGGGACTTACCGTAGTTGAGCATTCTAGATACTCCGGACACTCAATTTAGTGTCTTATCTTATCAGTCACAAATGTGTTAAAATCTTGTGATTATATCGTAATACTAGTATGCTCTGTGGGCAGTTATTACAAGTGCTAACCTAATTTCTTGCACAGCGGGAAATCCTCCATGTTTTCAGAGATTTCTGAACTGTCCACGTTCATTAAGCGAGACACATGATTGGCCAATTGTGGCGGGGCATGAAGCTGGATGGAGAAAAACAAAAACGCGGCAGGCCGGGTATCTTTACGCGCACGTGACCGTTATCATGAATCGCAGCTGCAGTTGTTCCACCAGAGCAACCACTTCCCTTCCAGGCCAGGACATCATTCCTGTTGTCTGACGAATACAACGCAGCTTCCTCCAGTCGCTCCTTTCTCTCAGGTACATTTTATTTCTTTTACCCACTGAATTTTTCATATCAACAGCTTCATTTCGTCAAATCCCCTAGCGATATGCCCTTCTGCGTAGTCTGCTCGGCTTCCACATGCTAATCTTTCTCAATGCTAGTTATCCAGGATCTCAAGAACAACACACGAACCTGGCAGTCTACTCGCAGATATACAGGAGGTCGTCCGCGATTTGCGCCAGGAACAATAGTCATGAAGTTCGGCGAGCAGCTTCGCTCCAGTGTTATCAAGGAGTACCAATGGTACTACATCGCCTACGATGAGCTCAAGGAATTGATGAAGAAGGACTATGTCACAAGGCCTACGAAAGCGAAACCTAAGCCGAAACGACAAGAATGGACCGAGGAGGACGAGGGAACGTTCATTTCTCGAATTGAGCTCGAACTCGACAAGGTTTACTCGAAACAAAAGCTGAAGGTGATTGAGATCTCCCGGCGAATTCAGAACACCGAACGGGAAGTCAATGATATAGTTGTGAGATTGGACAGTCGCGGTCCGGTAGGAAGAGATGGGACTACTCGCCGCGACGACGATGCCCCAACCGAGGAGGAATTCATGATGTTAGAGGAGGATCTGAATGAAATCACAGCGGATGTCAATGACTTGGCCAAATTCGTGCAATTGAATTATACTGGATTCCAGAAGATCATCAAGAAACACGATGTGAATTGATCTTGCCTCTTGAAGGTACTATGCTAATAATGGCAGAAACAAACCGGATGGATGCTCAAGCCCGTTTTCGCGACCCGATTAAAGGCCAAACCATTCTTCAAAGACAACTACGATGCGGATATTGTGAAGCTGTCGAAGTTATGGGATATTGTGCGAACACGGGGAAACCCGGTGAAGGGAGACAGTGCTGCTGGAGGAACACAGGGCAGCTTCATTCGGCAGACCACAAAATACTGGATACACCCGGACAATGTCACCGAAGTCAAGTTGATTATCATGAAGGTATGTAATGTAACATGCGGTAGGTTTCAATAATTGCTAATCTCTTGTAGCATCTCCCAGTCCTTGTGTTCAACTCGAACAAGGAGTTCGATGTGAAGGATTCTGCGATTACCTCGATATACTACGATAATCCCGAGAAGTTTGATCTCTACGAAGGTCGACTGAAGAAAACAGAAGGAGCTGAGGCAATCCGACTAAGATGGTATGGGGGCATGGACACGGAGACCATTTTCGTTGAACGGAAAACACATCGCGAGGATTGGACGGGAGAGAAGTCTGTCAAAGCCCGTTTTGCTATGAAAGAGAAGAATGTCAATTCATACATGAAGGGAGACATGCTTCCTGAAGCAATTTTTGAGAAGGCGCGGAAAGACGGAAAGAAGCCTGCTAAAGTCATCGATGAGGACGAAAGATTGGCAAAAGAAGTTCAATACTCGGTGTTGAAGAAAGGCTACAAGCCACTCTGCCGATCATTTTACAACCGCACTGCTTTTCAACTTCCGGCAGATGCTCGAGTCCGTATCTCTCTCGACACAGAGCTGACGATGGTTCGTGAGGATAATTTGGATGGACGGGCTAGGGCAGGCAAGAATTGGAGGCGAATGGATATTGGAATAGACTATCCATTTTCTCAATTGCCTCCTGAGGACGTTGAGCGGTTCCCATACGCTATTCTGGAGGTGAAACTCCAGACACAGGCCGGCCAGGAACCTCCCTCGTGGGTTCGGGAACTCATTGCTAGTCATCTGGTAGAAGCGGTGCCGAAGTTTTCCAAGTTCATTCATGGAACAGCAACACTCTTCCCAACTCGAATCGACCTGTTGCCGTTCTGGATGCCGCAGATGGACGTTGATATCCGTAAACCTGCCACGCAAAATTTCGGTATTCAACGCCCCGGACACTCCAATCAGAGCTCTACCAGCGACGATGATGATCTTGATGATTCCGAAGACGAGTACGGTGAAGCCTCTTACGCTACCACCGCCATCGGAAATGGCTCCAACGAGAATGTTGACCAACTGAGAGAAACTCGGGATACTTTGGGCGATCGCGATCTGGAAGGGCGTGCTTCGGGGAATGCTCTAGACATAGAAGAGCAATTGGGTGCACTACCACTTGACGAAGCGTATCCTCTGTACGACTCTGACCTCGAAGACGATGAGGCTGACGCCATGGAAGAGGCTCGTCATATTGGTGGATGGCCTTATTATTCCCAAGTCATCAAGAAGCATGCAAAGTTGACTGGCCAGCATGTGGTTGCAACTTTACAGAAACTAGCCTCTAGTGCGTCGACGACACGGGTACCATTACAGGGACAGCAAGCCCAGCTTGGATCCAACAACATCGTGAGCAAGAGATTCAAGGCTCCAAAGGGCAAGAAAATCCATGTTCCTGTTCGTGTGGAACCAAAGGTGTATTTCGCCGCGGAGAGAACATTTTTGTCTTGGGTAAGTGTTCCTTTCTCTATCTCTTACCCCACATCACTAACACTCGCATTCAGCTCGAGTTCTCGATTTACATCAGCACAATCGCAACAACTCTCCTCAACTTCGGCGCAAAACCGACGAAAATGTCTTTCCTTGCCGCAGGATCATTCTCCCTCGTGGCTATCCTAGCACTCTTCTATTCTGTCGTCATCTATCTCTATCGCAGCCAATCGATCCGAACAAGAAAGGCGATCAAGTATCATGATTCTTTTGGGCCGAGCGCTTTGTGTGTATGTCTATTTATAGCGGTTGTTTTGAATATGGGCTTTGAATTGCAGGATAGGGGGTTCATATAGAGCCGAGGGAGGCGAGTAAGTGGGGAGGAGTGTTTAGTGGATAGGAATAGGATTTGATACCATAGATGAGAGGGAGTAGGATGGATGGTGATGGAAGTGTGGAGACGCATTCAGCTAGCTGCCGAGAGGGTATCGCGGGCGAAGTGGGGTATGGAAAGGGATGAATGAAGGCGCAATCGACCTGATGCCAATCACCCTGATTCGAGAATTATTGAACGATCAGAGTGTTTTTGCACCTCATGGCATTCTACTGAATTCCCGCCTCACGTTGGCCCGCGAAGCCAGCCCGGACTACTTAGGTATCTCGGTCGGTATGGTTGTGCAAATGTAGCCTATGGCTTCCCCTACATAGTGTAGACAATTTCGAGGAGACAAGGAGTCTTCCGCTAGTTATGTAATGGAAGGAGAATTAATTTGGTCAATATATCTATTTTGAGGCAAGGCAAAAAAGCACTCTGTACCCATCCAAAACCTACCTTTCGAGTCTCAAGTCAAACTTTTCTTATTCTACATTCCCAATTAAGTGTACACAACATCATTTGAAATGCTTCTATGATCTCTTCTTCCCCTTAATACTCACATCCAAACTCCCAATCCCCCACGCCGCAATAAACAAACTCATCACGCTAGCAAAAATGACAATCGGCTTGCGGAACCCGGCGAGGAAGGGGTAGTCGTATGTGACGATCAGCTCGCGGTCCCGGAAATCGTCGACGATGTTGATGGCTGTGAGGGTGAGGGCTGTGCGGCCGGTTGTGTCCATGAATGTGCGGTGCAGGGAGGTGGATGTGCTGACGAGAGGGACGGTGGTGCTGTATTGGACGTTTCTGATGGCGTTAGTAGGAGATTTGGAAGGGAGGGGGACTACTTACTCGGCTCCCTCTGGGAGGATGACGCGGAGTTCGATGTGCTCGTATTCCATTCCCTCGGGTTGTTTTGGGCCTTCCAAGAATGGGACTTTGAGGACAAATCCAGTCCCGGTGTTGAGCTGGCGGAGGTAATCTTTCAGATCAGCGCTCCAGCCGACGCGGAAGGGGTAGTTCCATGCGCCGAACACGGGAAATCTGGGCTTGATTTCGAGATTGGCCTCGCGCTTGCTGCTTCGGAATCTTGAGGTGGAGACGTTTCCAATGACATCGGTGAAGTATGGATCTAAACTTCCGACCTTCAATGGGAACTTGAGCTCGCGAATTGCTGAAGTTGGAGGGTTGTAGTATTGCTGGGAAGCCCATTCGACTCGGGAGAATGGCTTGGAGAGGTTTGCGGCTCGGTTGGTCATGACATATCGCTCTTCAAAAGCAATGTTTCCTCCCCAATGGCTGACTTCGACATCTCTCTCCAGCTTTGATACATGGATCAATGGCTTAGTAAATTCGTATCGAACTTTGACTGGCTCAAAAGCACCTGCTGGCAATTCTCCAAATGAACCATATGTGAACTTGGAGCCTGCCTTTTGTGGTGATTCGGGTGCTCCTTTTCCACCTGGAAGAATGGTATACTCTGGGACGCTCGTAGATGGGAACTTGACCTCGGTCTTCTGCTTCAACGTAACGTAGGAGGATTGGCAGTACGCGGAGAACGTATAGACCAAGAATTGCTTATCTTGCTGGGCAATATTCGCAGGTAATGGGGTCAATGCTGAAAGGTAGGAGAATGTGATTCCGAGTGTCAGTTGTGACTTTGGTGCCAGGGGTGTTGGCAGACGAATGCGGTAGAACTGTGTATCACTTTGCGGATAATTAGCAGTTATTTGTATACATGTATCGCTGACAATTACCTATCCATGTCAAACTCAACGGCATCCACTTCGAATAATCCAGCTTCGGCATCTTTCCTGTCCTTCACTTCTAGTCCTCCTATTGTCGCCATCTGCTGCGTTGTGAACGGTAGAAAGTATTCATCTTGAGGCGTATTCGCAATGTTCTCAATTAATACATTGATATTCTCTTTCGGGTAGTTCTTCTCGAGACTGATTATGTGTACTAGATTGAGATTCTTGAAGTTCTGCGGTGGCTTAAAGGTCGCAGGTAATATGACTTTCGAGGTAAGTGGTTTCGTCAAGTTTCCCTCGGCGCAGAAGGCTGTGGATGCCAAAGAAAGGACGGCGGTCGCGATCGCCAATGGCCTCATTGTGAAGGTGTTCAAGATAGCAGGCCAGCCGACTGAGAGATCGGTCCTCGTGGAAAGTTCCTCGGCCTGTGGGAGGTGGTGGTGTCGTCGGCACAAAGGGTGGTAGAGTCGCGGATTGAAGCTCCCAAAAGCTTACGTCTATCTGGAGATGCTATCTGGAGATGTCCCCGTGTCCTCAGTTCGAATGCTGTGGCTGAAAGTATGTGGCGCAGCCTCGGCCTTTGCCCGTGTTCATTGGACAGAGCTCCGAACGGTATGCTGATGACTAAGGCGCATTACCCCACGACGCCAGTGCTCAACTTTCTCACTCATCTGCAACTGAAATCTCAGCCTTCCTCTCCTCAGACACACTTCACTTCCCTTCTCTTGTTGTGTTGGTTTACGTATTGCCTCACTTTGCTTCAGACAATAGGAGCTTTGGCAATTCTTCTACCCCCCTTACTCTTCTTCAATTGATATTTGTCAGTCAAAATGGTGGGGCTCGGACCAAGAAAGCCTCCTTCCCGCAAGGGTATGTGTTCCTCTACTTTCCCATTGTCGTTGCTGTTCTGGTTTTGAATTCACTGGCTTCTGATACTTGGAAGCTCGAACGCTCGAGACATTCATTCACTACAACATGTATTCACCAACCACCAATTTTGGTCTCTGCTCTTCCCATTTCTTTTCCAAATTTCGTTACCCCGCCATAAGGGTTCAACAATTGCAAACCAAAACACAACAAGCCGGACATCAAAACGCTTTAAAATTGAAGCAATACGATGCCGATCAGCAAGTCACCCTCGGAGGCTTTAGCCCAGCTACCTGAAGGTCAATAATCCCCACAATCATCACTTCTCATACCTTGACCTCACTTTCCAGCTATCGGAGCTCTGCGGATCGAACAGACCTTCGTCTTGTCTTGGGGCTCGAAGATTTGTTCGACCGTGATTTCGTCTTGGACTCGGTCTGGAAAATGCCTCAAGCTGGTCTGCGCGGATCAACATATCTTGGGCTGTCATCCGGCGAGAAAAAGCAAGCTGTACGGAGTACCTATGTCCGCGGCCTAGGTAATCGCTATCACGTGGCAACTGCCATGGCTTATCCGTTGCTTTCTGTCTCACTTGCTCCTTCTTTACCTATTACCACACATTTCATAGAGACACTCGAATCATCTGAACGAGCTATGCTGATTCCAAAATGTAGGATCCATGGCCGATGTGCCAAAGGACTTGTTGGGCGAGATCCAGCGACTCGAGGAGCTGTTTACTGTAGATACCAAAAAGCTGAAGAGTATCACTGATCACTTTATCTCTGAGCTGGCTAAGGGTAGGTCATCTTCAACGATCAAATTGCGACGCTAACATATCAATAGGGTTGAGTGTCGAGGGTGGTAGCATTGTCAGTCCGATTCCCATTCTAGCAGGGATACTACTGATAATGGACAGCCCATGAACCCGACCTGGTGTATGTCCATGCCTACTGGTGATGAGACTGGAACTTTTCTAGCCCTAGACATGGGTGGAACCAACCTTCGAGTCTGCGAAATCATATTGACTGATCAAAAGTCTGAATTTGATATCATCCAGTCAAAGTATCGTATGCCGGAGGAACTTAAGACCGGTGACGCCGATGAGCTTTGGGAATACATCGCTGACTGCCTTCAACAATTCGTCGAGTCTCATCACGGGAATGGCGACCTTGAGAAACTCAATCTTGGTTTCACATTCTCTTACCCTGCTACCCAGGACTACATAGACCATGGTGTTCTTCAACGATGGACTAAAGGATTTGACATTGCTGGCGTTGAAGGAGAGAATGTTGTACCTATGTTCGAGGCTGCCATTGCCAAGAGAGTAAGTCATGATGTGCTATCCCATCACAACTTCACATTTGACACTTTTCAGGGCGTTCCCATCAAGCTTACTGCTTTGATCAACGACACTACTGGTACCATGATTGCATCTGCGTACACTGATACCAGGATGAAGATCGGATGTATATTCGGAACCGGTTGTAACGCGGCATACATGGAGGACATTGGGTCAATTCCTAAGCTAGCTCACATGAAGCTGCCAGCAGATACCCCAATGGCCATCAACTGCGAGTGGGGTGCCTTTGATAACGAGCACAAGGTCTTGCCAAGAACGCAGTACGATATCATCGTTGACAAAGATTCTCCTCGTCCAGGTCAACAAGCATTCGAGAAGATGATTGCTGGTCTTTACCTTGGAGAGATATTCCGTTTAGTCTTGGTCGATCTTCATGACAACAAGAACATCCATATTTTCGAGGGTCAGATGATTGATAAGCTTCGAAAGGCGTATACTCTTGATTCGTCGTTTCTTTCTTTGATCGAAGAGTATGACCTTCCAATTGCCATTCCACGTGTATACCAACTGACAACAAGCCAGGGATCCATTTGAGAACTTGTCAGAGACTGGGGATCTGTTTCAAAACAAACTCAGTATCGTCGCCAACCGATCTGAGCTTGAACTTATCCGTCGTCTTGCAGAGCTCATTGGTACTCGTGCCGCTCGTCTCTCTGCCTGTGGAGTTGCAGCCATTGCGAAGAAAAAGGGTTATGAGACTTGCCACGTCGGTGCCGATGGATCAGTCTTCAACAAATATCCTCACTTCAAGCAACGTGGTGCTCAAGCTCTTCGCGAGATTCTTGACTGGCCTGCCAAGAAGAGTTCCAAGGAGGAAGATCCCATTGAAATCTTGGCAGCCGAGGATGGTTCTGGTGTGGGCGCTGCACTTATCGCTGCTTTGACACTCAAGCGAGTTAAGGAGGGCAATATGGCCGGTATCTTACACCCAGAGAATTTCCGTTGAGATGGTCAGATATGTTTCGGGCGATTGGGTGAAGTTCTGCCGTGCTTTACTGATGACTGATGTGCATACAAATGCAATTGTTGATGGGATGATGGGATTATGAAAGGGATGAATGTAACGACGCAGGGGCAATTGTGACGGGCTTACTTTCTCGGTACAATGCATTACATTACACTCGTTTCTACCTATCAATTTGGCGGGTAGCAATGTATGTACAGTACGGAGCTTGTTAGTATTCACAGTTTACTCATCAGCTTTGTTGCCCTTTGGTCCTGATATAGATGGGCTTCACACCAGGTATTACTCGCGTCTAGTGATGAGCCTACATATCACTACGTATTCATACCAGTCTCGATGTGATCTCAGAAGAATGGCGGTGACATTGCAGAAATACCAAACAAAAGCTTGGGATAGTGGGGTGTATTTTGCCGCTTTTCACCGCCTTCATTGTACCAACCCCTCCAAAATTTGTACTCATAGAAACTTCCCCACCAAGTTCTCACAAGGTCAAGGACATTCTCCCAGACCCATTTGTTCGCGATGGACGATCCAGCATGTGAAGTAGAAGTCGATACCAATACCCAAGAGATCCTCCTTCACGCTTCAAATCACGATCTTGCGGCTTTAAAGCCCTACCTCCGAATACCAGGAAACGCATCCGTTCAGGATCCCGAGACCGGATATACACCTCTACATGCTGCGATATCTGCATGCGGACCTGTCACACCCGACGCGAATGGAACAGGAAACAATCCGAATTCAGCAGAGGCAGATGAAGAAGTCGACATCGGGAAAGCAAAAGCTGTAGTCAAAGAGCTATTTTTGAGCGGAGCTATCTGGAACGATTTGGACACCAGCAATGAGACCCCGGGATGCTTGGCCTGGAGACTTGGAAGAAAAGAACTATATGAATTATGTGTTGAAGCTGGCGTCCGGGCTGAGATGTTGCTGGGTTTGATGGGACGGTACGAAGCTTTGGACTCGGGCTCGGACGAGGAAGAGGAGGCAACAGATGTGGATGGTATAAATGGAGGAGCAGAAGAAACGAATGGCCACGTCACAGAAGCAGCGCAAACAGCGGAATTAGAGTCTCCAAAACGAGACGTGAACTCCGAAGACTACCTCTCCTCCACTCTGAAATTCGAAGATAACAAGCTACTAGATGCAGACAACAATGGCGTGATGATGGCTTGGGAAACTGAAATCATGACTCGATCCGTCGCATCTCTGCTCCCACCAGAGCGAAATACCGGGAAACGAATCCTCAATATCGGCTTCGGGATGGGCATCATAGACGGAATGTTCGCAGACACCAAACCTTCAGTCCATCATATCATCGAAGCTCACCCCGCCGTTCTACAGAAAGTGAAAGAGCCGGACCATGCTTTCGGGGAACAGTGGGAGGCGTCAAATCCCACGGATGGCGCTTATAAAATCCATCCTGGGAAATGGCAAGATGTGGTACCGACGCTTCTTGAATCGGGATGCACATACGACGCTATATATTTCGATACATTTGGCGAAGATTACTCGGCGCTGAAACTATTCTTTACGGAATTTGTCCCAGGCTTGCTTGACGAAAATGGGAATTTTGGGTTCTTCAATGGTTTAGGTGCTGATAGGAGGGTTTGCTATGATGTGTATACTAGGGTCGTGGAATGCGACCTAGTGGATGCGGGCATGGAAGTTGAGTGGGAGGAGGTAGAAGTCGGGAAATTGGGGGAGGAGGGACAGGGCGAGTGGGAGGGGGTGAGGAGACGGTATTGGGTGCTTGATGGGTATCGACTGCCTACGTGCCGGTTTTTGGCGTAAACAGTTTGGACTAGCATCGCGAGACGAAATGATACCCGTGCAGATTGGCACATGAAATCTAATATTGAGTACCTCGGAGGTAGTATTACGTTTATTCAAAGAATACCCAATCTCAAAACTTCAAACAACAGCCTCCAAAACCCCCTCGCTAACACCATCAACAGCCCCATAAACCTCCACAACCCGCAACCCAACCTCTTCCAACATCAGTCTCCATTCCTCCTCCGCCCTCTCACAACTCCCGCACAACGTCATCATATTAAAATCCTGCGTCACCATCCACATCCCTGCGCCCCTCTCCATTCTCAAATCCATCCAGCAATTTCTCAGCTAAAGGAAATAGATCTTGAATCAACGAATTTCCTTCGCCCCAAGCACTAATCAGCGTCCCGAATCCACGATACGAATTCGGTCGAGCGCTGAGGATTTCGATTAGTCCTTTGTTTGGGGCGGAGAAAGCGGCTTGGACGCCGGTGTTTTTGTCGTCTGTGGGGTTGGCGTAGGATGTGGATGCGAGGAGGGAGGGCATGGCTACGTAAGATGGGTTGAGGAAGTCGGGGCTAGGATTGTGAGGTTTTGATTACAGTAGAATGGTTTTGTTCACAGTAGAATAGTGGATGGGGAGACTTACCAATCTGCTAAACCGGCTGCGAATTCGGCGTCGGTGAAGAGGGAATATGTTGGTGAGAGTGCGTAGGATTTCTCTCCTACTGTACTCCCCTGACGGCAGAACATGCTACTAGACTTCTCATTACGCGCTGACGCGCTCTGCGATCATCAATTTTTGGTGGCTAGCTAAAGATTTGTGCTTATAACTCACTCAGTAACACCTTATCAGCCTTCGTAGCGTCAACTAGTTCATCTAAATTCTTCTCCCCATCCTTCAATATAGAGAACAATTTCAAATCTATCGCAATTCGAATCGTAATCGCCTCGACCGGCTGAGACAGCAGTAGCCTCGCAACAACATCTTCGGGCTTCTCAAGTGAGAGATAGAGGGATTTGGCAGCGATACTGAGTTGCGTGCGCAGAGCTGGGGAGTTGGTGAGCTCGGGGGTTGGGTTACTTCGTGTCTTAGACTCAGCCACCGCTGACGGTACATGAGATCAACTCACCCCAGTCAAAGTGCACATTTTCAAACATCGAGGGAAAAATGTTGGTGGCTCGAGAGGCTCATGTGCTAAAAAAAACGAACGTGATATGTAGGAACGTGGATCAACGACCTCAGGGAAGATTGCGCTCGCATAGGGGCGACGACCCATCTGATAAAGAAAGAAGCTACCACTTGGTGAGACTAGACCTGACGGGATTTTGTATTCCATTACTCAAGCAAGTTCTGAATACTAAAGATAAATCAAGTTCCTAGTACTTGTGTATCGACAATTATTAGTTTCCAAAACTAGTCTTGTCGTCAAGTATAAGACTCCTCTTCGTTTTAAATTTTATCTTCTTGATTGAGAATTGCTAAAATGAGTTATACTATACACGATTCTGATCATTCTCTTTGCTTTAAGTCTCATATGCTCAAAATAGAATATCATGAAAGTAAGAAGAGGCTTACGGAGTACTGCTGTCTGGTGTGCTTCAATTAAAATCCATAGGATCTCCTGTCTATATTTCCAACATCGTATATTTCTATGACTACATGTACCAAAGGTATGGCACAAGAGAGAGACATAAAGTCTGCCAACGCCTGCCGCTCATCTCTCATCAATGCTTCTCAGTCCACCATTCTTCTCCCTTTCGGCGTCTTCGGCCATCCTCTGCAAGATGAGGCGAGTCCACTCTTTGTTATCATTGTGAAACAGTAGCCCGTTGCAAGCTAGGCACTTCTCGAGTAAGTCTAATGCTCCTCGTTCAATCCCATGGTCCTGTACGAATTTCTCAGCGGTCATGCAGTAGTAGAAGATGTTGAAGAGATCTGACCTCTTGGGGAGTCTTTGGGAGGGCCTTTCTGTTGGTGATTCGAGTAGATTGGATGATAATGAGGGCCACGAGGAGGAGGAAGATTGTCTATTTGGCGAGTGCGACGGCAAAAGAGAAGGTACCGGTGGAGATATTCTGTTGTTACGGATGGATCCAGAGGAAAGTGCTGACTGATGCGGATTTGAAGAACTAGAAGGGGATAAGGCTGAGGACGACCCTTTTGTGAGTGAAGAGTTTGGCAACTGAGAATGAACTAGGTGGGAAATATCCTTCTTGCCGATGTCAAGATTGGAGGCTGCCAATGACGGAGCTGCTGGCGATTGTGGGTAGGCAAAAGGTGACGATCGTGGTTTGGACGTCGAAGGATCTGCGTTTTCCAAAGAAGTGTTTGTTGGTTGTGTTGGTTTATGACGAAATCCAGGCGTCTTCGATTTGAGAGCCTGGATTTTCGATTTTAGCGAAGTCGGATCTGACATGATCTCTTGACGCTTGCTTCACGCCGTTCCGAGCTGAAGATATAGTACTACAGATGTAGATGGTTTTATAAATCCAAAGATGGTCGGCCACGGGGTACGTGAATAAAATTTGTCCTTCAAAGTCTTTAAACGCACTCAGCGTGCTATTCATGTCCAAATAAATAATATGATTCACCTCCGACATTCCTCTATATGTTGTATATTATCCGTCACTTTTCCATGGCTTCCTACAGAATGCTTTGCCGATAATTGATGAAGCTTTTTGATCTCCCTTCAGCATGTTTCAGTGAACACCGATTGCTGCTCCGCTCGTTGTACGCTCACTAGATGGGCTTCAAGAAGAACGATCCATGGCGTCTGATTACCTTGGCTGACGAAACGACTGTCATTTTAGCTGGGGGTAATCTATCACCCGCTACAAGTGCCATTAAAGATGGTATTTGTCATTAAAAAGACCATGGCCTATGAAACAGGTATATCCAACAACAAGTATGTTGGTGAAGGTTGTGATTGGTGTTTCGGTACGATCAAAGGGTACCGCGAGGGTACATTAAGAACCTATTCTCAATTTCGTTTCATCTCTCATTAGATTAAACCATCGTGACTTGATCCGGAGGCATGGATCTTCTAAAGAATGAACGGGCGTTCTGGACTTGTCATAGATGCATGGTCACCACAAGGTTCCTAGCAGTGAATCCGAGAATCCCGCTCTGTCATCGTTGTTTCGAGGTAATGAATCCACCAGCGGCAGTTGCCTTGTGGATTTGTTTGACTTGCGAAACTTACAAGTTACTCGGCAGAGCCAAAGAAGAGAAAGCAGAACTTTGTTGGAAATGCAGACCTATCAAAGAAGATTGGAGTGCCAAGAGGTATGAAAACACCGAGCTGTATATACTGAGTTTCCGAATTACTGACTATACAGTCAACTTGAAGGGCTTCTCGATGAAGTGGAAGCTCATAATATAAAGATTGGACCAGACGGAATAGTAGACGGGTGTCTAATAACTTGATATGTGACGGGATGAATGCATCCGCACTTGAGTCGGATAAGGGTTTAGGATTCCCAGGCACAATAGTGCAGGCCGGTTGAGCTCCGAGTGATGTAGGTTTTAATTTCAATATGTTCAGCATGGCCCTTCTTTTTGCGGGGACAGACGTTTATTCAAAGAAGTCCAAATAGTCGAGACCTATCACGCGGTTCATATATTTCCTCAAGCAGCCGTAGTTTGGAACAGCATCGTGCCGATGCGACCTTCCTTGCAGTTTTACCGGAGCCACCGATTCTTTATTAGAGATGAAGGGCATTTTCGAACACAATCGCCTTCTGCAATAGACACCGCGGCTGGACCCGGTCCTTGCATAAAGAGAAGTGGGAATATCATACTTATTGCTACCGCCTGCCTTACTACATGTGAAGCAAGCCAAAACAAAAAGAGAATTTGCTCATCCTACTTAAGTATTCAGATGAGCGCATGGTTCTCTTTTGATATCGAAACACATCGTCGTTTAATCCGTACTGAAGAGCACAGGTCATAAGTGTATATTTGCAACCACTAAAACTTTGCAAGAGGTGTTTCATCCACACGCATTCACAGGAGTGTGCAGCGCGCCAATAGCCCTGTATCGGGGTTTTCCGTTCTGTAATGGATGCATTAGCTAAGTACTTTTTCCACAGTGAAGAATACAGAATACGAGAGACTGTCATATAAATGCAAGAACAAAGGTATCACGATGAGAATAATTCACCAGCGCGAGAGAATAAGTAGACAGTGAAGCAAAAGTTCTCCTCAAACATGAAGACTAGGGGCACAGGAAATGCAGTTTAAATGTCTATTCGTGTACAGAAGTCGCAAAAGAATATTTTTCCACGCATCTTATGGACTCTATCAACTCACTTATTAAAGCCATCCAGTTTCCAGAGAAACTCTTCTCTACTGGACGGTGCCACTTCCATCTTTCCGTGGCACTCTGCACAATTCGGGGGTTGATAGTCTTGTGCTTTGCCGTTGACAATAGTACTCATACCCTCGGAGGAATCAAGGACTCGTTGGTAGGCGCACTTGTAGCAAACTATGAATCTAGTACTGGCTACTTGTGGGAACATGTGCTTCCTGCATTTGTGACACGAGGGCACGGGGCGCCAGTTTGAAGGGAAGCCCAGGACAACGGGTTGAATAACGTCATTCGAAAAGTGGTTGTTGCAAGACCACAGGACTGGTTGTGGTGGAGATGACATAGTGGTAAGCACGGAGCAATGTTGGAAAATGTATTCGATGTTGGAGGCCGTGTTGTGAAATGTTGGTAGCTGCTGAGAGCTCGACTGGGTGATCTAGAACCTTTAAATACTCGGCTTTGTGATTGTGTTACGTGACACAGATCATATGGTGAATGACCTCAACTGTCCTACCTGACTCAATGAAAGGAAGCACAGCATGAACGGTGCACGGGATTGTATTTCACATCATCATCTGTTCCAACACTGTGGAAGACTTAGTTATCCATTTTCACGATACTTACTAGTTATTGAGAGATCCTAGAAGAGAGTACAATTGCATTGAGACTGAAGCTAGGATGCTGAATAGATTTATTTCAAAGGTTTCGGTAGGGTGTGTTGAATCATAGAGATACTTTCTTGTGAGCCATTATGAAATTAAAACCTCGAACTGAATGTTTATGTCTTTCTATAGTGTCGTCTCGCAACCTCCTCAAGGAACTCATGTCTATTATTGGGAGCCCTGACCAAGTATTTCCGGCATCTCAGACAGTCGATCACCCAATCGTCCCTTCTGACTGTATCCTTACATCCATAACATATCCAAACGTTGCTATCTTGAGGAGCTACCATAAATTGGTAGCAGTAGTCACATTCCGCGAAGACACTTCCCGTCTCGGCTTGAGATTTGTAAGCGTACGGCCAATGGTGATAGCATGTCCAATGAGTGTTGGGATTAGGTGGTGGGGCGGAAGGCTTGGACTTCGTTGGTGTGCTTGATGTGCAGCCCATATTTGCGCTTTATATTCTTGCTACTTAGTTTGATCGCTTGCTTGAAGATTGTGTTGGGAGTGTTTGCATCTCTTATACTTTCAAGTAGTCGTTCATGATTGTTCCAAGTTGGTGAATAACTATGTAACATTTTTGATGCCTTTGTCCAAGCATCCCACTTCGCAAGAGGCATAAAAGAAGTGCTCGTTTGGCTTTCACAGCAGAGTCGAAAGGATCTCCTTTGTTCTCGCTTAAAATACGATTTAGTGCGCCCAGTCTCTTTGCCCCTCATACGGAACAGATTTGATTTTCGGATTCGCCGGTCGATAGACTGCAAAAGCTGACAGTGCGATTATAATTGCAGACACTTTTAGGTACTGAGATATGAATTATAAACATGCAATATGTAATTAGTGATTTCCTTACAAAACTTGCGGTTCCCACTCTCCTAACTAGAATGATATAAAGCCACTGCTTATACTAAAACAGTGTATTCTCCATATCAAAAAGTTTGTCCAAGAACTGACTACCAGGTGGTGCTTTCTCCATCGGCCTGCCGCATGATATCATATCTTTCGGTGATGATTCCCGTTGCGTCTGTATATGTGTACGGCAGTTCCAACAAATCCAAACCTGGAGCTCTCCACCTCCTGTTGGTGGTGTCATATGCGCACGACATATATCGCAGTCTGGAAAGCGGGACCCTGCCTGTTGTTGTGATTTGTATTGAGGATGGGGACAATTGTGGCATGTCCAGTGCGATGTTGGATCGCCGACCGAACGCAACGGCTTCGCCGAGGAATCTTCTTTGCTTGACGTACAGCCCATATTTTGGGGCCGAGAGAGATATTTCCAAAGATTCAGATTTCCGTTGGTTGTTGGATGTTGGATGTTGGGGAAGGTCTGTGATAACGCTCCAACTCTAACAGATGCCTTTGTTTCGTCCCAGTCTATTTGCGTACCACCAGAGCGAGAACAAAGACTTCAGCCATTTTCAATTATTTCTTTCTTTTCGGGTCATGCGTCTATCTAACCTCAATCGCTAGGAGCGCGAGAATTTACATCTACCGTCCTGTGCACTATCTTTGACAGAAGTTCTGTCCAACAATGCCGCATAGTGTTTTCCACTGCAAATAGCACTTGCGGGTCTATCTTTGGACTTTCTAGCAAAGACGTACCACTTGCAATAATTCCCTGGCATCGGAAGCTGTAAGAGGCCATCACATACTCTTATCAAGGGCTACATCGCGTATACAGGTGTTTGAGGTACCGTAATTGTCATTCTGACGAAATCACGTCTCAGACTGTGGAAAAGCCATGCAGCACTACTATATGGGTGAAGCAATATAGAACTTAGTATTGGAGGGTAAATACTTACTAAGTATATACCCGTCAGGCCGAGTCAATCTACGTACTTAAGTACTTTCACTACCCTCAAATCTGAAGAAATCGAACGTCTCCTGTCTTTTTATTCCATTGTGTAACACTGCTGCTACAGTTCCAAGAAAATGCCTATAGGAAAATACGCAGTAGACGCTTCCTACCGTTATTGCTAGAATTCATACGCTAGATTTCTGACGCTTCTTTCAATCCCTCCATGTGCAGATTCCGCGAGTTGAGAATCAAGATGCGCTTTTGTTCTCATGCGCTGACTCCCGCCAGCCTTTAGATTCATCCCCAGTACACGTGGCAGGAACCATAACACTACCACAACATTGTACGCGAGTGCCATTCTCACGCGGAGGTCCAACATCAGCACAACGTGCTCTGTTATCCGCTGGCAAGGCGTATTGCCAACGTCTGCAAGGATAGCAGAGATAAAGGTCGAGTCCTTCTGATGGTTTCGGGGGTATCATTAGTTCCTCACAGACCGGGCAAGTGGGAAATTCGTTGACTTCCGGGCACTTGGTGTATCCGCAAGTATGACACTGCCATATTTTCCTTGGATCTGATGCCTTGATTGGCTTACTTGAAGGACATCCCATGTTCAACAGTTTATGTAGAGGTTTAATAGCGGGTATTTGAAAGAAAGAGAGCAACAGTCCGAAGGCTTCACGAGCGGGCTAAGAGGGAGATTTATAGTCTTCTAGGAAATTGCTAATCAGACCTGCGGATCATGCATACAAGGTACCCACAAGAAAAATGAATTTTGTCAGTGGGGACTAATAATTAGTTTGCAATTGAGCGAATATATAGGACTCAATCGTTAGATCTCGCCTCATGAATGTGTCACATCGTTCGACTCCATCTACTCAACCTTAGTCTTTTCGAATTTTACAAAGACACGAAAAGTGAGATCTACCCTACGTATTCATTGTGTATCATAATTACTCTTTCCTGATATGAGCTGTCTAGTTAATTCTTATTGAGGTTCTTGAAAAACTGCTCCCTTTTCTCGCCCATAAGTTCCACTTTGTTCCGAAATGCAAGCCCGTCGTCCAATTTCACCAACAGACTCCAACAAATTTGACTCTTGCACGTTCCCATGTTATTCCGACCCTCGGATAGATATCCCTTCTGTCTGACTATAGCTTCACAGTTATAACAGACCCAATACGGAAACTTCGGGTTTTTGGGGGGAATCATGACCCTGCCACATTTGATGGGGTGGTTGTTCGCGATCTGATCCTGGAGTCTATTGCATCGAGGAAAGCCTCGATCTCCATCTTTTACAATGCGGGAGGTTTGACAAGTATCACATGTCCAGTACTGATTCGGAACCTCTTCTGTTGTTGGTTTACTGGGCGTGCACCCCATTTGAGCGTTGAATTTGCGTCGATCAGGCCAGCGAAAGAAGGTCTAGGATAGAGTAGAGATGGCGTCCCAGGATTTGCTAGACTGTGAATGAACACAGTGCTAAGACTATGGATTTAAGAGAGGGTGGATGGGGAAGAAATAGGAGGAAGTGTAGTAAAACTACTGAGTGAATGAAAAGCCGTTCTTTATTCTTGAGTCAAACATGCCCAACATTCAGTCTGTCCAGGTGATGGATTTGTCCATGAGCAAACCAATCCAATCACAATCTAATGGACCGCATATGGTAGAGGTAAACTTTTGGGAGAACAGACCATCCAGGTTGCAACAGTACGAACAAGTATACAAATATCTGCAGTAGAGGATAATACGAGGCTTACACTTGAGCTCTTTAAGTACCATAACAGCATAAAACTTTACTCATGACAGATCCAAGTAATGCGCTTCAATGCATCTCGTTTTACGTGCCCTACCACTCTCCAATCTCATGTCTAGGCATCTTCCAGGAGCCGAATCTTATTGCTGCTAGCTTCCCTTCATCTTACCGGATCATAAATCTCCATCCAAACCCACTCTTAGCCATATCCATCCCACATCTACACTTTGGCGTGACACCCCTAGCACAAGTCGCATAACGGTCACAACTCTCACAAATCCATAGTCGCCGTACTATAGGAGGCCTCATTGTACCACCACAATTCGAACAATACGGATAATCCATGTGCCAATGGCCCTCGATCTCGTTAGCTCCATGCAGAATATAATTCGCTCCATGCGAATAGCCTTTTTGACAGGACCAGTGGTTGAGTCTGAGGATAAAATACGCGGAAGTACTGACAGGTGTGCAGGACATGTTTGCAGATGCCATTATGTTCAAGATATGGTTTGTATTAATTGTGCTGACCAAGAATGATAGCCAGGAAGATACTGACGGGTGATATATCAGGCAGCTTTGGATACCTTCTTTCAAAGGCCCGTTGGATGTCTACATCGGTCAATCTCCAACCAACATTACAACATTCCCTAACCACTCCACTTCATGAAAGAAATACCTGAAACACTAAATGAGGATGTTCTGACCAGAACCACTACAAAGGTTCTGCGGATGTCCGCCCGAGGACGAACCATGGAGCCGTTCATCCAACTTGGTCTGTATTCGAAGAGAATCGACTTGATTGCCTTACGCCATCAACTCCATGTACTCAATCATTTTCGTAGTGACAGACAAACCCTTGCTATCCTTTCTGAAAGTATTCTTGGATGACAGACTCTCTAGATGAGTCCTTTGACCTTCTTTATGGCTTAAGTTGGGCACTTCCGACCTATGGTGTTTGTCAGCTTTATTAGTCCCGAGCATGAAATGGATTACCCACCACGGCTGTAATAATACCTAATATCACAATCACAACGTAGATCGCGAGCTTCTTCGTCTCCTCTTTTTGACTATTCGTGTTCGTTGCTGCTGGGAATCTATTCTGGACGAAGTGCTCAATTCTGCCACATGAAATGTTTATCTCGACGTAATTAGGGTCAAGAGGATTATTCTTCTGCATGATTCTTCTTGCATATCGCCTGAACACCTCACACACGCTTTGAAGATCCTGTGTTGATTCGATCATGATTTGGCATGCGGCGCCTTTTGAGATCTTAATGTTTCGTTCGAAGAGTGCTGGGTTCTGGAAGCAAAGGTCGAGAGTCGCAATAGCCATGGTCTGTGGTATAGCGACGAAATTAAAGGTCGGTTGATCTTTGATTCCCGCCATATAAACCAGACAGTCTTCGGCTCGCTTCAGCGCCATGAGCACCATCTCACTGTTGCATTGCAGTGCTTTCTCCTGGTTTTCCGGCAGGAACAGCTCGCTGAACCTTTCCACATACTTGGACCACACCTCCTCGGGCCAGAAGTATCGCTTGTCGTCGTAATCCTCCCGAACATCGCGGATGATATTGGTGTGTTGTAGCATTTGACCCATTGATTCCATCGGCTCTGGATTCTCGAAAAGAAGTGCTGGGTCCGCGGAGTTAGCCTCAACAAACAGTCGTGTCAAGCCCTCCCCGACAAGCCCTGCCACGTAGTGGCAATACAATTCATAGCCCTTCACAGTTTTGACGCTGATGCCGTTGGGGTCCTGATCCGCCAATCTCGCGTAGTCAGCCATGCCTTTCCCCATCTCCTTAGCAATGTCCTTGATGACGACCCTGTATTCGTCCTTGAGTTGGTTGAACTCTCTGGCCACGCAGTCAAAATTGACCAGAACATCTCTATCCTTCTCATTGGGGCCGCTGCCATCGAATGTCCATTTCGTGTCGTGGAGATGGGTATGAAAACTTCGCAATAATAGCTCCTTCTCTTCTATTCGGAGAGTCATGTCATCCTCGATGGTATCTAGAGCGCGAAGAACCAGGTAGAAGACGATAACCGGTGTTCGCAACTCTAGATCAAGCTCTTGGCAGACAGCAACGAACGAGCGCGATGTGAGCTCGAGAAAGCGATAGCATTCTTTCACATCGTATGTCTCCTTACTTTTATCACGCGGGTGGACAGCTTTGTGTAATGTCTTCCACTGGATGATCGCGCGCAGTTCTCGAAGCGACGATATGCTATCAGTGAACAGCATGGTAAAAGTCAGGCGACTTCAGTACTCGAAGTTGTATTGTAGTATTGTTGTTCGAGGTTCTGGGGTCCTTGGAATCATAAAGAAGGGGTTGCTTTCGTGCCAGAAGCCAAGAGGGTCCGACTTGGAAAGTGTTGAATATCTAACAGATCTAGAATCTAGAGAGAGAGCTACAGATAAGAGCCGTAGGACGTTGTAGCCTTCGAAAAAGGCAAGTGTATAGTGTACACTAGGTGACGACGCACATGAGTTTTTGGGCCGACGCCGACGTGACGACGACAAGGATGTACGTGTACGAGACTATTATACATACCGATCTCCGATGACAACCTTCCCGACTCTGCAAACTCATTCACTTTGTAAACATGAACGCAGATTTCTCAACTACTCACAATGCTCGTTCAGATCCGGAGAATAGTTCTAGACAAACAGACAGGATATACCAACATCAAAATGCCCCTGCCGTCGCTGTTGTAAATGATGAAAACTCCAGTCTCAACCAAACTTCACTTGCCGATCCAGAGAATGATGCATCAAAAGGAATAGTGTTGACAATCGAAGGTGGATCATCGATAATGGATAGACAACCAGGAGATGTAATTTTACCAGCTTACAGCGCGCTCTCGGACTTTCAAAGAAACTTGCTCCTTTCGGTGGCTTCTATTGCGGCTACAATCTCTCCAGCATCCACAACCACATACTATCCGGCTGTCACTTCCCTAGCGAAAGACTTGCATGTTTCTGTTTCACTAATCAACCTGACAATAAGCACATATCAGGTCAGGATCAAATAGCCTTGAAAGAAACCATCGTCCTAACTAGCTCTCTTGTCTCTAGATCTTTCAGGGTCTTGCTCCGTCGATAACTGCTGCTTTCTCAGATAGATTTGGGCGCCGACCAGCCTATTTAATCTGTTTTGTAGTAAACGCTGGCGCCAATCTGGGCCTAGCATTACAAAACAATTATACAGCTTTGCTGGCTTTACGCTGTGTACAGAGTAGTGGCAGTAGCGGGACCGTCGCTCTTGCTCAAGGTGTCTTGGATGATGTGACAACGAGCGAACAGCGTGGAAAGTTTCTGGCATATATGTCCATCGGATCCATTATGGGACCTGCCTTGGGCCCAGTAAGTTGAAGAGCTCCATGGTAGTATGGAACCGCTTGCACTTACTTTTCTGCTCTATCAGGTCATCGGCGGTCTGCTCTCGCAGTATTTGGGCTGGCCAGCAATATTTTGGTTCCTTCTGATTCTCGGCGGCATACTAATGCTGTTAATATTGACATTCTTCCCTGGGACTAACCGGTCGATCGTCGGCGATGGCTCGATTCCGCCCCAGAGGTGGAATCGCAGTCTATCTGAATTGATACAGAAGAATAATCTTGTCCCTAACATGGAGAGCCTAGGAAAGAAGACAAAGGGGGTCAACCCGTTGTCATCTCTTCGAATTTTGGCCCACAGGGAGAACTTCATTGTCTGCGTTTACGTAGGATTTCTGTTCGCTGGATTTTCATCCGTGACCAGCGTTTTTGCATCGCAGCTCCAGGCACGATACGGTTACAACGAAGTACAGGTTGGACTCTGTTATCTTCCCATTGGTATCGGAAGTTTGTTATCCCGCTGGACAACAGCGACATTAATCGATTGGAATTTCAAACGACAGGGTGAAGAGCAAGGTAGGCTCCTCTGAGGAATTTGTTTCCAAATCCCTGTGTCAACCTAGTTCTTACCAAATTGTAGGTCTGACCTTTGTCAGAAACCGCCAGCAAGACTTATCCAGGTATGACGTCGAGAAGTCTCGACTGATCATAGCTTGCCCCCTTATTCTTCTGACTTGTGGGTTTGTGGTTGCTTATGGATGGATCATGGAATACAAGGCCCACCTCGCTGCCATTCTTGTCATCGTTTTTATACTTGCCAACGTACTCACCGGTGCATTGGTCGCTACTGCTGCTTTGCTCACTGACATCAACCTGGGCAATGGCGCCTCGCTCGGTGCAGCCATGAATCTGGTGCGTTGTTTGATGGGTGCAGGTGGTGTTGCAGTTACCACACCGCTTATAAATACAGTTGGCATTGGGTATGCATCAACACTGATAGCGGCAATATGGATAGTAACATTGCCAGCGCTGTGGTTAGTCTATGCGAAAGGATATAGCTGGCGGAGAGCCAAGCTTGGGCCGGGAGAAGATGGAGCGGAAGCATCAGCGAATACTGCGTTGAAGACGTGAGAAGGTTATTTGAAGAAGGATTTCGTAAGCTGGGCAGTCAATTAGACCCTATATTGAAGATTATTCGTTGCCATATAATGTGCGCAGTATGTCTATAGCAAGGTAAGTCGCTAAGTGCGTCGCAAAGCAAGAATTGAAGGAATACCTACCTCAGTACTAATGTCCAGGCGCGTATGAAGTTTGCTAAAAGTCAAGCCGAGATTTGTCCGTGTCCACCTGCAACACCTTATATTTTTAAAAGTCGGCTAAAGTCCACCAATCAGCAAGGATACCTCTTCACATCTTTGATGGTCTAACGGTCATGATTTCCGCTTGTCAAGCAATTGTCAAAGCGCGGGAGATCGGGGTTCGACTCCCCGTCAGAGAGTTGTAGATTCTCAGAGTTCATGTCCCCGAATAAAATTCGGACGGCTGATGATTTTTTTTAATTTCATGTTTTTCATTTCCCCCTTAAGTATTTGAATTCGGTACCTTTGGAACCTTTTTTTTTTGGTAAGCTAGACGCGGAACATAAGGAAATCAGATATGACGTGCTTCGTATACTAATGACCGAAGTGCAAAGTGAAATGAGATTGTGAGGCCTCGTCCGGTTAAAAACCTGACACGATTCGCTGATAGTAATTGTGATTTGCAAATCGCGGTGTAATAAACTATTATACAATGTAGGGGAAATTCTCTGATCATATCAAATCTAAGCACTCTGGGGGCTTTAAAGGCTCGCCCATTGCAGCTTTGATTCTACAGGCAGAAGAACCAATTGACAAAATTGGTTCAAGGGCTTGTCCACTGTGTGACGAGTGGGAAGCAGAAGTGAATCACTAGCAGAAACAAGACTTTCAGCAACGGACAACACAGATACTGAGATCTTCGTCACGAAGCCAAAACTATTCCGAAGGCATTTGGGCCGACACATGGAGCAACTAGCATTATTTGCCCTACCCTCGTACAATGCCGAAGATCTAGAGGACGGCGAGTCCCTCAAAAGCGACGGAAGTTCAGACCAAGCAATAAATCAGCACGGCGAAACACAATACTCTTCATCACCGCTGGCCCCTGTCAGCGTAGAATCAATTGGGGAGAGTTCCAGGGACGATCGGCCCAGAGAAAGGCGAAATCACTTAGATACGTTTACTGATGAGTTCGGAGACATTGAGTGTAGGTTCAAGTCTATTCCCGAAGATGAAAGTTCACGGGTCGGGCTAGCACAAGGTTTAACTGCCGATTTGAAGAGGAAGCAGCAAATGCGTTACTCTGGACAGGGAAGGCGAAACGCACAAGGCAAGATAAGGCACCAAACGAACATGCAACGATAATGGAGAGAGATCAGCATGGATCTGCTGTGAATATACAACGAGAGCTTAAAGAGAAGCTTTCTATGGAAGAGTTGAAAGTAACGCATCACGAGTTGGAAACAGGAAAAGCTGAACATACGGTGGATCTTGAAGCTTTGCGAAACGCAACTTGGCAGGATTTTAAAGATTGGAAGGCCGAACAAATTGTCAAGAAGGAGTATGAAGATAAAGTGCGACTTCGAGAAGAGATGGAAGCAATTCAGATGAGAGCAGAACTCGGGGAGTATGAAATCAAGGAAAGGTAAAGAACTGTACAAGAGGAGGAACTGCGGCGTAGGTCACGTAACGAAGGACCAGAGCTAATGGCGGAAGATGTGCGTAAATCTAGCGTGGTTCCGGGAAAATCGGGAATCTGTACTAACATCAAGCTGCGCGAAGAGTCAGAGAGACCTACATACACGAAAATGTCGCGCAGACATCTCTCAATCGAAACACTAAAGACACACAAAATCGAATTTGAGTTTGAAGATGAGGTATGCCGTATTTCACCTAGAAGCCTTGAGCCACCTACTAAAGAGAAATTTCAGGATCCAGATTTTATCTTGATAAAGCGACGGGTGCCAGAAAGCGAGCAAGACGCCTTCTGGTCTCATACTAGGCGGTTGAGAGAACTTAGGTCTGCGGCTCAGACGATGACTAGCTAAGACTAGAATTTCAAGTGATCAGACTCGACTCGAAAACAAACGGTTCTTAGTCAGATCATATTATAAACATAATTATTATAATCATATTTAGTCTTAATCTAAATATTATTAATTGATTAAAGCTGATTACGTTAATTGATATGCTATAGAAGCTCCCGGTGGACAGAGAAAATAGCAGGGTGTATTGTCCCATCGTCTTTCGCACAATATAGTATGATGTGCCACACAACAAGAGTCAATAGACTATCGTGTGTCTTAGAACTAAGTAAAATATCATAACGAGCTCTGAACAGATTGATTAAACATGTATTAAGTCTCTTCTATCTTTATTAGCATCCTCGGTGTGCCACGTTTTATGTCTACCGGGAGAGTAGCTACTCAGATAGCTACGATCTTGTAAAGCTGTCCCTGCTCCTACTAGAGACGGCGCTCACGGGATATTATGGAGTTCGCTCTAATGTAGATTGCCATCTCGCTTACTACTTCCTTTCTTCTTGAATTATGATTAATTGCGATTCTGAAGTTTACTAGTAATACTAAGATATAAAAAAAGCTTAGAATTAAGAAGTAAAGTACCCTGTATAAGATTAAGTCTGAAACAAACAGTGGCCTATGCTCATGAGGCAGATGTAAGTGAATCGTTCCCAGGCAGTTGTTGTCGATGGTGGTGGAGTCGCCACGGACTCCACTTGCCGACCATGAGGCTCGGCAATTCGTGTCGTCCACTTAGAACCCCGCCCCGCCGCGATCCGCAGAGCTACTCTGCATCTGCCCAAAAGTCGGAATATACTCTCGACTTCAATTCTTGCCTTGTGCTATGTAGCATCCAAGAACTGATAACTAGCATCCAACCCCCCACTTTATAGTACAATTTACAGTAGCAGGTACGGGCACGATTATGACTTTTGTCAGACTAACTATGCATATATATACCTCGCTGTCGCAACACCTCGCTGTCGCCTACCTCGCTGTCGCCCACCTCGCTGTCGCCCACCTCGCTGTCGCCTACCTTGCTGTCGCTGTCGCTATTACTATTACCTACTACTTATCTTATAGATACTTATCTTATTATTATTATTATTATATATAAGTGTTTTAAATATTATAACTAAATAGTATATAAAGTAAGATACCTTTTAATATTTATATTATAAATATATTTAATAGTAATAAACTATATACTATAAATATTATATAAATTAGAGATAGAAATTATAGTAGCTAAATATACTACTAACTAAGTCTACTTTAGTAATACAGTAGCTAGGTCTTTTAATATAAAATAATTTTCTTTTATACTTTTTAACTAGTTATATTTTAATATATATATTAAATAATTATTATTAAATATTATTTTTAATTATTCTATATATAAATTAGTTTTACTAAGAATATATAAATAATATATAAGTAATAGTTATAAATATTACTCTTACTAAGTAGAGCTTACTATCTATATAATTATAAGATATTAATAATAGAATAGATTATTATAAGATAGGTAGATAATAGTAATATATATAATATATAATAGGTAATATTAAGGTAGGTGATACTATTATAGTAAGGTAGGCGACAGCGAGGTAGGCGATAGCAAGGTGGGCGACAGCGAGGTAGGCGACAGCGAGGTGGGCGACAGTAAGGTAGGCGACAGCGAGGTGTTACGACAGCGAGGTAGGCGACAGTAAGGGCAAACCTATACTGTATAGTTAGTCTAATAGCAGTTATAATCCTACCTGTACTTAGTATAGTAATTACTAGTATTATATAGGGGGTTAGATACTAGTTATTAGTTCTTAGATGCTATATAGCAGGAGGCCAATTCTTAGTACATATGTACATCCACGGTTGGTTCTCGTTGCATTGTATATGTTCTTAGTCTTGATATTAGGACCGGTCATCTCTATGTGTCACGTGTCTAATCAGGGGTGCAGCTTAGAATAAAAAGCGAGCTCTACTCCTTCCTTCTACCTATATCCTTTTCTACTTTTCTACACCTTACTTA
>QYAH01000153.1:39015-99622 GCA_003988945.1 Chaetoscypha palmicola | reverse complement strand
CCGAAGCGATACCAGCAGCAGTAGCCCCTCCGTTCATCACAGCGATCCCCACAGCTTTCATCATATTACTGTTATCCCCCGCCGCAAACACACCCGCCACGCTGGTCTCATTGAACGGGAAATCCACCTTGATATCACCTTCTTTCGTAGTCTCCAACCCTAACTGCCCGACCTAGGGATCATTCAGTACCCCTCTAGGCTTATGAGCCAGGAACCCCTCGGTCCTTTTGTCGTCGTCGGTGAAGATGATATCTCGCTCAGCATCTTTGGCGCCTTTCACGAGCTTGGAGATCTTTATGAAAACTAAAGATCGTCAGTTTACTTAAGTATTCTTCGTCGGATTCTGAGAGATATTGTTGAAATAGTGCTTACTAAGCCTGCATGACCGTGCGTAGAGTAGAGCTTTACTCTAAACTTTATACTATAATCTCTGCCATCATCATCAATATACAGATACACACACTCAATTCTCAACAGATACTCACCCACCAATCAGCATGCCCCTCGATATCTGGCATCACATCTCTGATACCCGTAGCAAGCGTGACTTGCCATGCACAGCTTTAAACAGCGTTCCACCACGTTCGCGGTGCTTTGATTTGGCGTTGCGAAACCCTCCCGATGAGAAGACGATTGCGGTGTGTACAAGTCGAGAGACGGAGATATTGAGGTCAAAGTATGATTAGTCATCATCCTCCTGCTCACTAGGTCCTGGTGGACCCGTCGGGACGGCCCGCCAAGATGATCGGTATTATCCCACTTTCGGCACTTAAACATGACTCCGTGTGTATGGTAATCCTGTACGACAAACCCACCCTCGACGGCCTTAGCTGTCTGGATTAGATACCGAGATCGGTGGATGTCTTCTCTGCCCATATGCATGGCACGAACGCTTACAATCGGATCGTGCCTCTTTCTTCCTTGGCCTCATCTTCCGTTGATATAAATCTTAAACTGAATAGGATCAGTTCGATAAGTACTTGAGCAGTCTCTGTTCAACCCAACTTCTCATATTCAATTCCCCTGCTTGTATTTCTTACCAGAATTTCACCATGTCTCCAGTGACCCTTCCAGAGCCTTTCGCGAGCATTCCCAAGGCGGACTTCCTTTTCGGTCCTTCCCCAATCCATCATCTGCCCCGGATATCGGAGGCTTTAGGTGGAAAGGTTGAGGTTTGGGCGAAGAGAGAGGATTGTAACTCTGGAATTGCTTTTGGTGGAAACAAGACTCGAAAGCTAGAATACCTTGTTCCAGAAGCTCTTGAAACAGGCTGTGATACCTTAATCAGTATTGGAGGTGTTCAGTCAAACCACACTCGTCAAGTTGCAGGTGTTGCGGCTAAGTTGGGTCTCAAGGTATGCTTCTGAATTACGTCTCCTATACTGCTCACTAATCCGAGATAGGCCAAACTCGTTCAAGAGCACTGGGTTGACTGGATTGACCCAGGATATGAGAAAGTCGGAAATATTCAGCTATCTCGACTCATGGGAGCGTCCCCAAAGCTCGACCCATCTACCTTTGGCATCGAACACAAACCAACGCTTGCCTCTTTGACCCAAGAAGTTATCTCCGAAGGCGGAAAGCCGTATTACATTCCAGCTGGCGCATCTGACCACCCACTCGGAGGCCTTGGCTTCGCGCGATGGGCTTTCGAAGTCCGTCAGCAAGAGCAGGAACTTGGTATCTTCTTCGACACGATCCTCGTATGTGCTGTCACAGGTAGTACCTTCGCCGGCATGATCGCTGGTTTCAAACTCCTCGAGCTCAAGCACGGCTCCCCACCACGCCGCGTAATCGGTATCGACGCATCTGCTAAACCAGAGCCAACTCGTGCTCAAGTTCTCCGTATCGCCAAGTTCACAGCGGCTAAGATCGGGCTTAGTGAGGATGATATTACCGAAAAGGACGTCGAGCTTGATGAGAGGTATCATGATGGCACTTACGGTATTCCTGGGAAGATGACTATAGAGGCTATGAGATTTGGAGCTAGCATTGAGGGCTTTATTACGGATCCGGTCTATGAAGGAAAGAGCTTGGCGGGAATGATGGATATGATTAGGAAGGAGGAGATCAAGGGTGGGAAGATTTTATATGCCCATTTGGGAGGGCAGTTGGCGTTGAACGCTTATTCTGAGGTCTGTTAGGTATGTCTAGATGGAAAATGTAGTTGGTCGGATGAATTTGTGCATACTGATATCCCCTACTTTGATCTCAATATGAGGCAAGACTTCACATCAWGKRTGATCTCCAGCCAGTAGGAGTAGTTTTCCCTTTCCTTGAATCTTTTGCGTCTAGCTTTTGAAACCATCCTACGAGGAAGTGTGAAAGGAATACTGTGTAGTTTCGAACCCTTTTCATGTGACACATTGATGCCTTGTCGCAATTGTAGGTCACATGTCAAAGTTCGCAACTAGTTTCCAATCCTTCTCTTTTCCACCTGAAATTTTCGTACCTTTGTCACGATCTAATTGGTCATACCTCGACCGGAAGGCTCGACTGCGGAGCGCTATTGTGTCCCTATTTTGTCGCACGGCACAAAGAATAGACAGCAACCACGAATCTGAAAGAAATGCCAAGCTGTAGCAATTTGATATCACAATCTGCACAATGTGTCTTTTAGGACGAATATCTTGATTACACTTCCTCATGTAATTATTTGGTCGCTCCAGAGCTTCGTTCTTCAGCTCACAAACATAACCTTTTCCAATTCATCACGAAACTCATCATGGATTGCGGTCTCCGATTCTGGTTTCTGCGAGATATAGAGGCACGACAAAATGCTGGGAAGCACGCCAATGCGAGAAGGGACATAATTGCGATGGAGGACATATCTGTCGTCCATGATCAATCGAAAGTCCGAGCACAGTACCCAGTTACGCCTGTAGAAATATCGGGGCAGTTGGTGAGAGACAGCGGGCTGAAACGAAGTTACGAGCACGGAGATGCGCGGTGAACGTGTGCTATCTATTGCAAGAGAGGTTTCGTGCTTGCTGATAGTTGGTTGTGTGGGAGTCGGTGCTGCTTGCTTGATAAGCCACGCTGGACGGTATATTACCTTAAGTGCACGACTCGGAGACCTGTCGGAAGGGAGAGCGGTTTGCGATACTTTGCCGCTTCGCACGCTGTCAGCTGGGTTTGATAATAAGTATACTTTGGACTCTACATCTTTCGATTCCGAAAGATGAAGCGAGCTGAAGATCTGGATAAATCATAAATCAATCGCATAAAGCGAAAGACTTCTTGATCTAAGGGATTCGCAGTGAGGAGTTGGGGGATATTTCTGTTCGGAGAAGGAGGCTACGGCATCGCGAAGACACAATTCACAAAAGTTTCGAAGGGTTTTTATGGTAGTAAAGTCTACTCAAGCGACGATGAAGGGTCTTGTGCTCCGAGAAGCATCATACGCTTTCAGGTTAGGGTCAACTTGTGGTTTCCAGCTGGCATAATTTTCTGTAATTGAGATGGTATTTCTTGCAGCAAAGTCTCCCGACGAAGAGCAACAAGACTAGCCTAAATCTCTCTTCGTACACTCACTATGATTATATTCGCTAGGCATTGATCACAGTACACTTCCTCTCTATGCAAACAGCCTATCTTTTCTTACATATAGTTAGTTCCGCACATGCAGTAGTTCCGGTTGACCAGTTCACGGCAGGCGCCAACCAGGTTGGCGGTCTTAAGCGAAAGAAAACGACTGGGAAGAACCACGGGAGCCGCTTAATTTCAAAGACATCAACTGGGCAAGTTGTCGGACGCACCTCGATTTTGGATTATCCATCCTGAATCAGGTACCATTTTTCTCGGCGAATTGTTCGCCTTCCAGGGCAAGAAGCTTCTCAAGGTTATCAGGGACAATCCTGTGTAGACAAGCTTCTGTTGCTACCGCTTGAAGGTTTACTACCGATTTCGTTTCCTGGTTGTGCTATTCAGTTCGACTTCAGGTCACCAATATTACATTGGAGATTTTGATTCATCCCTCAGAAACAGGATCGAACGAGCCCGATCGCCCGAATTTTAGGAATATTTGCTGCCGATTTTGGTATTGCCATTGGTTTCTCTTTCCACACCTACAAGATTGTCCATTCACTTCAACTCACTCTTGAGATCCGCTTATCACAAATAAAATTCTGAGTGCTCTACTATTGGTTTTGGGAGCGGCTATTTGGCTTAAGGATGCGTTGCCAATAACACTCTCACTGCGCTCTATCAATCTGCTTGCCTAGAGTTGAACTATTTCGCTATGGTAGAAAGACAGCTTTTCATGGATACTCACTAAGTAATATTATTCACCGCCGAAGTTTATCACCGAATCTAGATCCACTCTTCGTAATCTCTTCAGAGAATGCTTTCTGTCTATAAAAGGAACGTCGAGGAGACACTTCTGGCCATCACGCAACACATCATCACCTCGAGAACACAACGCAGCGCTCTACCACCCCACGACTCAATCGTGAGCCCATCTCATCCCAAGACTGTGCGAGAGTGACCTGAACGACATTCTTTCTTAGACCCTCATAACACTTTACGGGATACAGTTCTCAAAGAACGTGGCCTTTTGTGTGTCGCGGACCTTACCATCAAACCTCCCCGGGAATTTCGATCTCTTCTCAAACACATCGCCGCCATCTCTCACATCTTTATCACCCCAACCTCTATCATTCCTCTGACATCTCATATATCTTTAAACACCACATTCTCGTACAAGACTCGATTCATCATCTTCCACCAGAGATTATCCCCGGGACCGGCCCTATCAGAGCGCTCGCGTCGCAATCAAGATCATTTCTACATTCATGAAGTAAGTAACCCTCTCATACAAAGCAATATACGGCCTTCATCGTTCCAAGAGTCGCTCTATCTAAACACCAAATAAGAGATCATATTCGAAGCAGTTCCAGCAAACGCGATCCCATCCCTGTGTCACGGTACGCTCGCATTTGCCATAGTTTGTTATCTATCATGAAAAGCCTGCCGTTAATTTTGAGCACGGTACACTTTTGTCCCGAGCACTTATACGAATATCTACATCACAAACCATAAGTCCTAAAATGCCAACGCAAGATACTTTCTCGTATAACCTATACTTTGTTATTTTTCAACCTTCTTTCCCCGCCTTCATAGAGAACTGAGACTGAATAATTGCTAATGATCTGTTTAGTTAATCATTCCAAAATCGCAAGCGCCTCGAAACAGTCCGCCTGCGCGCCTTACTGAACATTGTCACAGCAGCTCCCGATACCAACGAGATATAGTTCCGACGCTGTCTCACGATGTCGCTTCCTATGACCCCACCAGATACTACTAAACGACGTCTAGCATTCGCGACTTTATATGACAAGGATGTTTCAGAGGGGACTGAAGGAATCCAAGACCGTTCAAGGAGCCTACTCTCCCCAATAAAGTTCAGGCCTCTAGAGACAGTCAACACATCGAATTGCCCGGACTCTAGATTCCCCCGCACCGATGCTCTCAACGTGGCTACGAACAATCAACATCCATCACCTACCACTTGCTCGAACTCAGAGGCCGTTGACGACATTGAAATATCTAGCAGCGGAATTCTTGGTGCTGGCGAGAGCGCGACTTTGGACCCGCGGCCGAAAAGCAAAGGTTATGACTCGAGAGGTATCCGAACGGAATGGATCGGGACGAGTCAATTCCATATTGAATCTTGCGTGGAAATGCAGAACGAGGTGAGTGTGTCGTATTAACGCACGAATTTCATAAATATCTTGGTCACTGGATACTAATACAGAACCGCGTATCAGGGCAAACTTCAACAATTTATCAACTTCCAAAGAGACGTCGCAGACCTCCGCATCGCCTCCCCATACAATCCGACACATTACATAGATTTGGCAATTTTGTACAACGAGATCGGATTTTGTGATATTGCCGTCGGTAATGCTCACAAGGCGCTACTTTTAATCGAGTGCGGCTACTCTACATCGACTACTGTCTACACTTCTCTTCCACGTCTAGGCGAACAAGTTCGAGAAGCYATATATCATCTTAATCAAGACACGTCAGCAGCCTTCCTAGACGACACTCTAGATGATCTTAGACTTCGAGCATACCGATGCCTCCTTATCGGCTTACTAGGATGTGGCGCATTTTGGGAGGGCTTGACTATTGCAAAATCAGCTCTGAAGCTATACAAAGATGATTTCACTCTAGACGAGGCAAGAGTCGTATTARCAGGACGTTTGAATGATCGTAAGCTGATCTTGCAGAAAATGGACTGCTCTATTCCGAAGATGATTCCTATTATGCGGAGTGGGAAGATCTTCCAAAAGAAGTATCCATGGCTTGATGAGAGCCTATACTACCGAACCCCAGCAATGGTAAGAGAAGTCAATAAGAGCCTTCATAACAACAATTGTGAGGTTCGAAGAGTTATATTTGGGGAGCAGAAAGACGCAGCTGCTACTCCCAGCCAAATGGGAGATCACGAGGACGTTGGGCCGCTAGGACTCTTCGCTAAGCGAGATATCCAAGAGGGAGAGATAGTCCTTGTGGACAGTACACTTCTAGGTATCTCTAATGCTCCGTCTAGTGAGTTACAATACTGCGATTCCTGTAATTCGACGTTAAATCCTCCTTACCTTCACCCAAGGGAGATTGTTTGGCCAAGCTGCTGCGACCGAGTTGCCTTTTGTTCTCAGACGTGCTGCGATATTGCGACTGCAGCTACAGGCGGCCATCATACAGTACTGTGTGGTAAGAGTATCGACTATCTGTACAAAGATCTCTCGATGGGTAACATTGTGGAGGAAGGTGTCGATTCCTCGTGGAGACCTGTTTTGTTCGCACGAGTCCTCAGTGTTATTTTAGCTACGCCAGAAGGACTCGGGAAGACACATCCACTTCAACATTCTATACTTGCTAGATTGGCAGCTAATTACCCCGGCCTATCGCAGATTGAGCCAAGCACGTTATACGACTGGAAGTATAAGGAGAATGTTATTACGCCTATGAAAGTATTAATAGATCTTGGTGTCGATATCTTCGCGGATAGAGCTTGGGACCAGGAAGTCATCCAGACAGTTTTTTGGCGTATTGAGAACAACGCAAACATGGGTTCGATGGATCTCTATCCAGAGGAGGAAAGTATACTACTCTCACCATTAGACTTTCCTACACCCCCTCCGATCCTCACCAAGAAAGCTGCGGAGAATATTGGTCCAAATCCTCTGTTCTCACGACAACGAAAAATCTGGGACAAAGTCAATACGATAAATATTAATCTGAACTACATCTTCCTGAATCATAGTTGCACCCCTAATGTACTCTGGCATTCAGCTCTCCCTTCTCCTGACGCTGATATACAGTGGCTGGAAGGAGGTAAAGGCAGTTTATTACGACCAGGAAACAGTACAGTCATTTGTACTGCGGCTCGAAACATTACCAAAGACGAAGAAATGAAGATCTCGTACGTCGGTCAAGTCTTGGGGGCAGATGGAACTGCAGGAACTGCCCCCGCCGAGGGAACCCGCAAGGAGAAACGATATCAGCTAGAGAAATGGTTCGAAGGGGGCTGCGGCTGCGCAATCTGTAATGCAGAGAACTGTGCTGAGGATGCGAAGACGAAGGCGGGGAAGTGATAAAGACGCGAAAACATGGTGTATGATTAAGACGGCGACGACTACACAAAAACAATTTTCTGGTTCGAACACAATTCATACATACGCCTTCGACTAGACGAATTACCAAGAAAAGAAGACACCACATTTTTACCTACTCAGACGGCGGATTCACCAAAGGCGAAACAAAAGCTTAAGCGCTGATTAAATTAATTAATAGTGTTCAACTGGTATGGAAGAACTGGCTAGAAGAACGACTATTTGATCAAGATTATTTGATTGAGAAAACATCACAGAGCACATGCACGTTTCATGAAGTGGGTGAGAGAGAAAGTGGTGGTGAAGAAATGTATTGATGCAAATCTCGTTAGATCAACTAGACTAAATGACTCTTATGACTCCATCCTCTGACCAAATCACCCCCAATCGAGATAGACCAACAACAACTAGCCACACTAGCTTACAGGCGAACGAACGAACCAAGGCGATGCTATTTTTTGGAATAAGTACTTAACTCTACTACGATGGGTCAAAAGACTAACTTACTGTACCGATTTAGAACTAGCCACACTAGCTTACAGGCGAACGAACGAACCAAGACGATGCTGTTTTGGGAATGAGTACTTAATTCTATTACGATGGGTCACAAGACTAACTTACTGTACCAATTTAGACGTCGAGCTTCGCCGTCGATGCAGCTTATTACTGTATCTCCCTAGCCCCGATCGCCCCTCCGAACATGTGTAAGAGCCATGTCCCGATCGCTGCCCAGAAGGATTTCCAACCCCTCTTGCGGATAACGCCGCGGGCTTCATTGGCCATATGGCCAGTGCTGGGAGAAGCAGGGGCGGGGGCGGAGAGAGGAGCCGGGAGAGGGAGGGCAATTGCTGGAAGATCCAGCCCGGGAGACACGACGGCGGCGGCGGYGGTGGTGATACCGGTGGCATGGATGGTTGCCACCGGTGCTGCTGAYGCAGCAAGAAAAAGTCCGAAGACGAAGACGAGAAGGTTGATGAGATTCATTTTTTTTGAATCGGAATTATTTGTTACGTGGGTGGGATTTAAGATTATTTTGTAATAAGTCACGATTGAATGTGCAAAATGGGACAACGAGAAAAACCGAGGATAGAGGGGAAACGCGTTGTTTATATAACAGAAGATGTGGTATTGAATCGATGGTTGGAACTAGACTCAATGTCGTCAGCGGATACTATAGTAGGATACCACAGATTTCATCAGAGTTAACCAGTCGTGTCCTACTGTTTCAGTGTTTTGTGTCCGGCGAGAATGAAGTGGARTCTCTTCCATTTCTCAAACCTCGATCGCCCAAAAATCGAAACGTTGGACTGCTGAAAAGTCCTCATAGTGCACGTACTATTATGTAATTGTCCAGAATTGGTCTAATTATACCAAGCGAGTTGATCTTACAACTCTAGGCATCTAGATATGTGCGAGTCTTGAAAAGTCTTTCAATGACGCCGATACCAGTCTTTTCCTTCTAGTACCATTTCGGATAGAAATAGACTTGTCCAGGCTGGGGTGCTGAGTTCCCAAGGATCCCAAAGAGGACAAAATTCAAAACAGCTAGGCGACCAGTCGGTAGATGCATGTTGATTCGGGAAAGCCGATGCTAAGTAAATTGTGATTATTAGACAATATTGTGCTCGTGTATTATTCTTACATCTCTATTGCTATTGGTAATTTTGTGACTGCTGATGCCGCTATCTTGCCGTTGCTCTGCATGCTGGTAATACCACAACAAGCCCGATATTGCCTTATCTCTTTACTAGATGTAGCTACAGTGCAACTAATTTAGCTAGCTCAGTAGGACTAGGATGACGTTTTTCTGGACTGCATGATGCTACTCTCGGCTTCTTCTAATTTCGTTGGAAAAGGTGGAACTATATTAGAACATTCTACTAGCACATATGACGAATGCAGATTGTTTCATGCAAGGTCGGTGGTTTCCGATGGAATTCCAACTGCTGTATGGTTAAGCAGTACAGTGTGGTCGACAGGGCACATTCCTTGAACTTACCTAACACATATTGGATTGCGGTGTGTCAAAGATTGAGTAAATCTGTATTATGATCTTACAATGCTTGATCGAATCAAGCATAATATCTTGCATAGTTGAATATGGCGTGCTAAAGCGTGCCCTAGAGTAAGCCCTGCTTTTGAAGATCGTAGTAAACCTTTTCTGGCATCACGTTTCCCTCAGCGTCCTCCATCTGCACCACACTACCCTCATCGGTCTTGTTTTTCTTCTTATCCCGAGTGATCTTCTCCCACAATTTCTCTGCGTCGGCGATATCTGTAATCTCCCGGAAAAGTGTGGTATTTGTTATTCCTAAACATTTGAGACCATAAATGTGACGTGCCTCGTTGAAATGTTTATCGAAAGCACGGCGGCCCATGTAAACGTAGTTTCCGCATATTTCGCACCTGAACTCTACACCAAGGCCGTGAAGTTTGTAAAGCCAGAATGGAATTGGTTTTCCGTCCCAGGCTAACGGTAATTTGAGCGGGTTATAAATCTTGTCGTCATCGTCTGATTCGCTGTCAGAGTCTCCTCCCTGCGGAGCCACTGATGTGGACTCGGCAAAGAGAGCGTCCAATTCCATCTGCCGTTCTCTCTCGGTCATGCCCTGCCGCCTCTCAATATTCACGCGGGTATCACTCCGCTCTTGTGACATGGCCGCTGCAAGACGCTTCACTCTGTATTCACGATCCGCGATGGCTCGTTCCTTAAGTCGCAACAGGGATGGTCCTCTCTTTGCAAAATTGGTATCAGTTTCCCCAGTCTCAGCTTGGCGTGCCTTTCTCGCCTCTGCCGCGCGTAAGTGCTTCTTTCCTGTGAGATGTGCCTTGTGAACATTTTCGTTCTTGAATTCCTTTTCACAGTCCGCACACCATACTACATCACCACTTGGACCATTTGATGGCGCTGGAACCTCCAAAGCCCAACCTCGAACATCATTGTCATTCCAGGCTTTTACAAAATCGTCGTCGAAACTGGTGAACAACCTTTCCAGATTCTCTAGTGGCCTGGTCCGTTTCATGAAACCCTCCATATAATCCGCTAACTGTCCAACGTAACCGAAATATTGATCTGTCATTTTATCGGGTCGCTTAATATTACACTGTGGAGGTGTAAACGTGTCGAAAGCATCAAGATATTGGAGGTATGTGAGGCGCTTGATGCCTGGTAAATTAAGGTAGAGTTCGTGGATGGTTGTCAAGTCRAGGAATTTTCCAAATGCTTCTTCGCCTGTGAACATATTGTCCACTTCGGAGACCGTCGGTTCGCCTTCTGCCAGCGCCTTCTTCTTGTAGGCCCTTTCCAGATTCTCGACCGGCTCATTGGGGTACTTTTGGTGGAAGGTCTTGATGTCCGATAGCTGGCTGTAGAATTCCTTCAGTGTATCACCGGTAGATATCGACTGTATCTCTTTTGATCTGGAGCCCTCCGCATCCTTGTAGATGTCGAGTAATCGTTTCGATTGGTCTTGGATCCGATCAAGGAAGCCCGCGATTTGGTGATCTCGATTCAGTCTTTCACGCACCTATGCATCGCGTTAGCTGCAGTGCTGAATGAGGGCCCTATAGTCCTACCTGTCGGGGATCTTCTGCTACACGATCACTAATAGCTTGCTCGAGCCTTTCTAGATCCTCATGGAGGAACCTCTGCTCTTCCAGAATCATGATCGGGCTACAGTTCGTACAATCAACGGGTATTGGGGTAGCCGACTAGGATTCTTGATACGATGACAAGTTGGTTGATGAGTCGTCAGAGCTGTGACAAGAAGCCTTATGATGTTGACATCTGACTCTGAGGTCATTGTCGCCGTCGCGAAATTTTGAGCCTCACGAGATGCGCTGTCCAATCAAAGCCGCGTTCCCACGGGGCTCCACTAAAAGATATCCGCGCCGCGTCTACTAGACTAAGAGGCCCGCCCATGCGAAGCCTTCTCTCCACAAGCATCCCGACTCCACTAAAATTTATCGTTGTTCGCCAGGATAGAACAACATTCCACTATCAAATCAGGAACACCAGCCACGATCACTTCCAATAAACCGCAATCATGGCAGACGGAATCGATCGCAAAGCTGATGAGCGCATGGAGTTCTCCACGTCCAAAGATGTTACCGTCATTCCTACGTTCTCTGATATGCACTTGAAGGGTAAGAGGGAATCTGCGTAGCTCTCGACCTCGTACTGACACTTAACAGAAAACCTCCTTCGTGGTATCTACGCGTATGGCTACGAATCGCCTTCAGCTGTTCAGTCTCGTGCAATCGTGCAAATTTGCAAAGGTCGCGACACAATTGCTCAGGCGCAATCCGGTACTGGTAAAACAGCTACCTTCTCCATTAGCATGCTTCAAGTCATCGATACAGCCGTTCGCGAGACGCAGGCGCTAGTCCTTTCGCCAACTCGAGAACTTGCGACCCAAATCCAATCAGTTGTTATGGCACTGGGCGACTATATGAACGTGCAATGTCATGCATGTATTGGTGGAACGAACGTGGGAGAGGACATTCGCAAGCTTGAATATGGTCAGCATATTGTTTCCGGAACACCAGGCAGAGTTGCCGACATGATTCGCCGACGCAATCTTCGGACTCGACACATTAAAATGTTGGTGCTCGACGAGGCTGATGAATTGCTGAACCGCGGGTTCAGGGAGCAAATTTACGATGTTTACCGATACCTTCCGCCTGCCACTCAAGTCGTGGTCGTGTCTGCTACACTCCCCTACGATGTTCTCGACATGACAACAAAATTCATGACCGACCCTGTGCGTATTCTCGTCAAGCGTGATGAGTTGACATTAGAAGGCTTGAAACAATATTTCATTGCTGTGGAGAAGGAAGAGTGGAAATTCGATACGCTTTGCGATCTCTACGATACTCTGACTATCACGCAGGCGGTCATTTTCTGTAACACACGCCGAAAGGTTGACTGGTTGACTGACAAGATGCGTGAAGCCAACTTCACTGTCTCCTCCATGCACGGCGAAATGCCACAGAAAGAAAGAGATAGCATCATGCAGGATTTCCGTCAGGGAAACTCGCGAGTACTAATATCTACGGATGTCTGGGCTCGAGGGATCGACGTACAGCAGGTGTCCTTGGTGATCAATTACGACCTGCCAAGCAACCGTGAGAACTATATCCACCGTATCGGTCGTTCAGGCAGATTTGGACGAAAAGGTGTTGCGATCAATTTTGTAACGAGTGAGGACGTCAGAATTCTCCGAGACATCGAACGTAAGTGGATCGCAAATCAKGATATATGTTGATACTAAACACTCTTAGTGTATTACTCGACACAGATTGATGAGATGCCAATGAACGTTGCAGATCTTCTTGCCTGATCCGTCATTTGTGATACTCGGAGGGGGTTTTTGTGTAAGTCAGAAGAGGTCGCAACACTGCAGTGGCAGTTCGTGAAAATGGAATACGTGGGAGGAAAGGGCTAAAGTCATAAAAGTAAGTTTGTCCAATACCGGTGGTTCTAGCTATTTATTAATCATATTGGTATATTTTGTAGAACAAATATGAAATTCAATCCAAAATTGAAATGGCGCCCGGTCTGGATGAAGATGGTATCATCTTTGGCAAGATCAGAACAAAAGCCATGTTATTGCCCGGAGACATTTAATGGCCTTTTGGATGTGGCTTATCTCACATTTGTCCTCTCTTGATTCATGTTACCCAGAGTCATGCTAATCAAACAATCTATGGCCTCATATCTACCCTCGATCACGCCCATCTGTTCAATTTGAATGGCGACATTGAGAATCAGATTGAATATGAAATGTCTTGATCACGAGAGTAAGAGCTACTTGAAGGAGGTGTGGTGAGTAATTTCTTCACACAAGCCGACACATCTTGCCTGTTCCTTTTTAAGTTGCGAGGTATTCGTGGCCGTTATGCTTCCTGGTCGCACTGTTGCATAGTAAACTTTAACTTACAAGGTGGTCCTCATCCTTATCCGACTACGAAGTCGATCAGGAACCCTTCGAAACATAGGACAAAAGATGAAGACTGATCAAAAGAATAACAATTCGTGCAACAAAAATGTGATTGATGTCCTGAAGATCGCAAAAAAGCGGGTCTCTCCGCGAGTCGAACGCGGGGCCTCTCGCATATAAGTTTTTAACCTAGGGTTAGCCCTAAGCGAGAATCATACCACTAGACCAAGAGACCTTGTCGAAAAAATCCTTATTTCACACTATAGAGTGCCTGAGGGTTTAGCCGGAAAACAACCGAGTCTTAATGCCTGGAAGGAGCATTGTGGGCTGCAATGGTACCAATGAGCTTGGAAGGAATAATGAATGTATGGAGAAAGAATGGGTTTATACTCATCAGCACATTCACTCTGTCGACGTGAGAAACCACCGCCTTCGTGAAAGAGTACGAAACGCTCAACACGCAGACGTTGCCAGCTCAACTCCATATCGCTGACCTAATCAAGAAGTACCTAGGTACTTTGGTACAGTATTTCCAATCACGTGCACACGCGACCTCGAATTTATCCACGCGTTTCGCCACCATTTTATCCATCATCCATCGACTTCCGCTCCATCGGTCACGATCATGAGAAGATGTTTCGCACGCTGAAGGCGGCCGAACAAGCGGCTCTCGATGGCAAAGGAGGCGACTTTGATACTCAGATATGCAACCTCTTGCAAGCCCAGGTCTTCTCGGTGAGTTTCAAGTTCTGAGTTCTGAGTTCTTCGCCGCTCGTCATCTCGCAGGGCTGGCTGCAGCGACCCGCGCCTCTTTCGAATTCCGGGTTGGCACAGGCGACGCCTGAAAGGCTGACTTCGCGTCTGATTCTAGTCCAGTCCAGCACGTGGAAACACCCCAGATCCGCCATCGTGTCGCGGTCAAGATCAACACCACCTTCAACCTCAAGAAAATCATGATGGCATTTTGAGCACCGGCTTTGAGGGACAAMATTTCTCTCAATTGATTGCGACATCTCCGAATAAGTCGGCCGAACCTGCCGAGCCTGCCACAGAGGTCTCCGAGCCGCTTCAACACCCAGAAGCTCAACCAGCAGACGCCGAGAAGMATGAGCATACCAAACCAAACGCGCCGGCTGTTCGAATTTGCCGTAACTCTCACGGGCAGCTAAGAAGATTCGACTTGGAGGGAAGAGAAGCACCGCTCCCAGAGCCACGTTCGAGCCACCAATCTCGTTCGAAGATGGAGACCGACGACTTCACACAGAGAAGTTCGATGTCCGCAACGCAGGAGAATTCCGCGTCCGCGTATGAGAGCATACAAAAACTTGWACCTTCAATGCAACAATCATCTTCTCTCCATCAAACCGACCCTTTGCGGACGGAATCGACTCCCTATACATACCATGAGAATGATACTGGTCACATTGCGTTGGACTTCCGCCCAGATACCAACGAAGTCCAACCACAATCGCAAGATGAACCGCCCTCTCAAGAGATAGATGCAATCGAAGTAACGGAGTTGTCGAGTTCGCAGACTCAATTCCGMGAACCTCAAACGCCTGCACCWCCAGTCAACCCATTCGCGAATCGAGGAAGTGTAATGAAGGGCATAGATATGTTTGGAGCTACACAACCATCCTCTATCGGTGGTCACCATTTTGCAAGTCCAACATCGTCCAGGCCCTCCCCTAATGTTTACAATGACTACGAAACGCCCGGTCCATATCGCACAATATCATCCCCTCTGGTGCATACTGTGGGGAAAGATACGCCTGTTCAATCTCTTCGGAATTTGACGACCCAGTCAACACCACTATTGGGTTCTCGATCATTCGATCCGTCATCACTAAGGCGACCAAACTCTGACCCCGAACCAAGACGGTATAGCTCGATGAAAGATAGCCAAGAAAGAAGGCAACAGGAGCCGTCAGACTCTAGCAGCGATTCAGATATCGAGGCGGATCCGGTTCAGCGAAAGCACAATAAGCGACAGGCCATTAAAGCCCACTTCTCAAGTGTTAAACATGGCCTTCGGAAAACTCCGACGAGCTCTGGTCCTGGTCCTGACCTTGTGGAAGTTCCTTCAACATCGAGCAAACGTCATAGGAGCGAGGCCGAGGAATACATGGTGCAATGCGAAGGTCGTGATGCTCGAGACACCCAGGACACGCAACAAAAAGACGATATTGTTGCCGATTCCCAAGCCCTTCCCGAGAAGCCTAACACTCGTACAATTTCTTCTCCAACAACATCTCCTGACCAGCAACTCCTCCAAGAGGAAAGCGCGGAAGATGAGACGTCGATTGCCATGACACAATCTCATCCAGTGTCTCGTGAGGTCAACAAAGGCAAGGTGGAACCGATGGTTAATCAAAGCTCGTCCCACAGCCACCCTTCGCCTATACGAGAGCCATCACTGCCAACCTTCCCTTTGCGGGAGGGTTCTCTTAATCGGAACATCTCGACAGCAACTCCCCGCGGAAAATCTGCAGATGATTCCACCATTCCAGAGACAAGTCCGGCATCCCAGAACATCCTGCGTCCGATCGGGGATATTGGACTATCCTTTGGTCCTGATGGAGAATATGAGGTAGACCTATCAAACCTACCAGGATTTTCTCAGGATATTGAGTTCGAAGAAGCGATGAATCTGAGAGCGTCACCAGAGCCTCGTCGAGCTCGAAGAGCGCGTGCAGATTTGACCCGCATATCTTCAAAGACAATATCATCCTCGGTTCAAAAGGACGACCTTCCAAGCTTGCTTCTAGCTTCTAGTGAAATCGAGAAATTCTCCACTGCACCTGAAGCGAATGTAACAGGCACCGAGAATCAGACAAAACCGACGTCTGTCACTACCGAAGCAGCTGAGCCCATTGTAACTACTGAAAACAGCAAGCTCTCGGCAAGTTCATTGCACCCCAGTCTTGTCGCGGGACTCGATGATAAAGTAGAGTCTGTTACGTTAATAGAACAAGAGCCAACCGGGTGTAAAGCCCCCCGGATGGCAGAGTCACAATCCTTGTTCGTAACTCAACAGGATCCTGCTATAGTTGTTAGTGGACTTACATCGGATCAACCAACGGTAAATATTGAAGTATCTGGACCCGAAATGGCAGGCGAGCAACTATCAATGGTCTCGCCAATTGAGCAAGATTACCCTATCCCTGTAGTCGAAGCATGTATGGCCACTCCGGAACACAAGGCAGGTGATGATCCAGCACCTAGTGCAGTACAAAGTACCGCTTCGTCGGAGGCCTCGTCGGTTCCCGCAAGCGGAATGATAAACGCGCTGGCACTTTCTGGGTCTCGGGCAGCTTCAAAGAGCAGAGTAGCTRGTCGTGGTGGAGCTGCTAAGATAATGGCGAAAGGATCCACCAGCAAAAAGACCCCGAAACAAAATGGTGCGAAGAGAAACAGAGTATCTGTCCGTAAGGATAGCGAAGAGCCCACCCGATCATCTAAACGTCAATCACTACGCGGGAATCGTGATGGTAGTGTCGACCCCCTCTCTCTCCCTGGCTCTGCAAAACGCAAAAGGATGTATTCCAAGCTCTTTACCGGGATGACCTTCGCGGTGTCGTATACCGAGAAAGATGATCAAGATGAGAGGGACTTGATCGTTCAATACATCAAGGACTATGGAGGCGAACTTCTGGAAGACGGCTTTGATAGTCTATTTGAAGGTGGTCCACATTCTGGTCAAATTGATATACCCCAACTACTTGTCGCGAGTAACAAGCGATCGCTGGGCTTTGTAGCTGTCATAGCTAATGAGCCATCCAGGAAGCCCAAGTATATGCAGGCGCTTGCATTAGGGCTTCCATGCCTTTCTGGGCACTGGATCAAGTCATGCTACTTTAAAGGCTGTGTTGTGAACTGGAAGCCTTATCTCCTCTCTGCAGGACAATCCACTCTTTTGGACGATGCTTATCTCAGTCGTCATCTCACCTCATACCCAATGGCCGCGGAGGCGAGCTTTGTAACGATGGTCGAGTCAAGGTCTAAGATATTTGAGGCGAAATCGATTCTAGCGATTGGAGCTAAGGGGTTAATAGACGAGACATTCAAAACATTCGCATTCTTAGGTTGGCTTGCAGGCCCCGAACGCTTCCGCCAATTCGCCTCGTTTGAAGACGCCCGAAAGGGACTGTTGGAGGATAATTCTCGTGGTGTAGAATGGGATCTAGTATTTTGCGATTCCGAGAAAAGAGCCGTTCAGTCAGCTTTGTTTTCGAAATCGGCTCGCAAGCGCAAGCGCGGAGCTGCAGCAAGTTCCGAAGCCTGTCCCAAGAAGATTAGAGTAATAGGAAAGGAGGATCTGCTGCAGAGCTTGATAATTGGGCAGCTGGTCGACGAGTAGCTTATATGATTGTCAGCGAAAACAAAAATAGAGGGCCCGTGCGTTTGGCTTGTACTGTACTTTGGCGACTGAAAATGACAGAAAGTCACAGTTGCATCACTACTGATGGCTAACGCATATTTTCATGTCCGGCGAGACATGAACGACATATTGGTGGGAGTTATTATGATACCATTTTGCTACCGGAAATCTGGCTCGGTCGAATAGAACCAACTGTAAATAGTAGGGCATCAATCGAATGCTTCTTTCACGAAGCCCACTGGGCTTTCTTCACAAGTGATGACTCTCGATTCCATCTAGGGTTTTTAGTTCGAATCTGGTACGACTATGAATATTAACATTCTTGGTAATAAGAAGCATGATTACAATTCGATGCCCTTTTCGTGCGGATCGGACGTCTCGAGACGGTGGGGTGCCATGCGATATGACCTTAATCTGAAATTTAGTGGCATAGGCTGAACTTTTTCATGTCACATTATCTCAACAAAGCCACGCAGTGAAGTAAACTGCTTATGCCGACTTACTTCATAATAATCAAAATCTACTAATAAAGTACACAAGCATCCAACGTTGAACTTTTCTTGAAATTCTAAACTATCCAATAAACAAGATATCTATAATTACAAGTCGGCCGACACTCCAAGGAAAAGGATCAGAGCAATATCAACATGTCCAGCAATTTACAATCCGACAATCCGAAATAGTCTATTAGTCATCCTCCTGCACGGCTAGCGTACCATTCCTTTGTAGCCAGAAAATCCAGGGCTATTTGCAAGCAAACAAAACAATAATATGGTAATGAGGAGGTCAACTTTGAGAGCTAATGATGAGCTGTGAAGTATGAGGTGGGAAATATGCAGGTCGTAAATGCCCGTGGGTCGAAGAACGGATTTCCTAAGATGAAATGCTGGTAGGGACTGTTGAGGAAGGAATGTATGGGGTTGAATRATTGTGGTGAAAGAGTGTGGTCGAGATCCAAAGTCAAAGAGTGGGTTGGACCCGAAAAGGGTGTAAAGAATGGTGAAKATTGTCCTGAAGTCAGRCAGTTGTCGAAAAGAATAGTTGTCGTTCCAAAGGAGTGTTTGAAAGGAAGTCGTGCATGTATCCAAATCGAGTGAGCGTCGTCCTCCAAGTCCATCTTTTGTTCATTATATTACAGYSTGGTAGCGAATGTCTTTCCTCCACTATCATCGATCCTATGATATTCCTGTCGTGTCATATTGTATCATGCTCGTCAATCATATACCATTACTCCCCTCGAGATTATTCTTCTGGATCTACAAGTTCCATCCTCGGATTCCACGCTTAGCATTAGCGAGCTTCTGAGCAGCAGTATCGTTAGGTGTAGCATCACCACGACCACATCCACCATCGCGCTCTTGAGCAATGACAGGGCCAGCACACGTTCCACTGTTGAAGCCACAGCATCCGGATGCACACTCGCCGTCGTTCGCGCAAGGACCGGTGATGAATTGAGCACCTGCTGCTTTTCCAGATCCAGCGCCAGTAGCTGGAGCCTCGGTGGCAGCCTCACCCTCTGCGGGAGGTGCGRCACCGCCACYTGCTGYTGTTGGGGTGAAGTCTCCAGTGAAGCCGAGTGCGACGGCGGCATTGTTGTTGGAAGCGGCATCGCCGCGGCCACATCCTCCATCACGGCTGAGAGCGATGATTGCACCGGCGCATTTACCGGTGTTGAAAGCACAGCATCCTGATGCGCAGTCGGCGTCGATGTTGCAGTCGCCGGTGATAAATTGTCCCTGGGCGAGAACTGGGAGAGCGATATTGAGGGCAATGAATGCGGAGAGAACGATTTTGCTGAAAGAAGGCATTTTGAAGCTTTGTTATTGGAAGTGGAGAACTAAAGTTGAATGATAATGATATTGTTGTTTGTTGGTAAGGAATGTTTTGAGAGAAATAATAACCAGTATTAATTTTCTGAAGTGAAGGAGAGAATGTAATAGGTACTTGGAATGAAGAACGGAAATGCTGAAGATGTTGATGCTGATGAGGAAAGAAAAAGAAGATTCTGGATATTGGTGATGGACTGTTATATATCCATTTCCTCTGCAGCATGCATCGGTAAACGTCCGTACCAGTGAGGCTACACTTAACGTAATTTCTCACCTGGGTACAGAACTTTCCTCTTCCCAACTATGAGACGACGGATCAGACGAAAGTCCGATCTCTCAAACGTTCATCACATGGATGTCTTCATGTCGTTCTGTTGGCACCCACGGTCTGGCCTGCCTCTCTCGTGGAACTTTGAGTATCGGACCATGCTTAGTTGTCGCTAACCATGCTATGCTCTCCTAGGTCGCCTCGAATCACGTCACGGAGACGCCTGTGTCAAGGAGGAGGCTGAAAGGAGTTATGGTTACGGCTACCGATGTAATGTTTGGGCTTGTCGCTTAAAGAGGGGGACGCGGCAAAGTTGGGCGGATTTCGTGTTGTTGGCTCCACTTGTTGCTCCTCATCCGCGTATCGTGCAGCTACGAATTGCTGGGCACGAGGAGGAACCTGTAGGAATCTCCAAATTGGAAAAGAAGACGATCTTTGAAGCGTCGATAATAATCAGTTTGAAAACTTGTATGGATTTCGTGCACTGTGCAAACGTTGTGGCTGTTCTAAGAAAATGCTTCGGTGGTGTAACTAACAAACTGGTAAACAGAGCCCTACCAACATAGAATCCCTTTTTGGGACTGCAAATCATCGACAGATCGCCGCTGGGTAAATGCTCCCATGCTGTGCCTTAACGCGGGGTGGGGTTAATCCTTATCGCGCGCAACCACATCAGACAATTCCCTATCCATAGATCATATTTCTCAGGCCCCACGTGTCGTTCAACACCAATGCCCGCCTGAATATGATTCCACACCCAGCAACTGTCTAAGCGAGACCCGCTGAAACACCACCCTAGCTTCCCCCTTTCAACAAGCGAGCGACTACGGAGTACACACCGTTTCGAATCGCGTGGTTCGTTAGGGCTGTGCACCAATCACGTTTTGAAAAGGTCCTGTTGCGATCGAAGGATCAATCGAGGGATGTCAAGTCTGGCCAATCGGAGAATTTTAAGCCTGATGGTCTGACGACCGTAATTCTTGGGTTGGTCCTTGAAAATAATGAGAGCCTGGACTGCACTGCACTGCTCTTATCGTGTCAGAGCTTCATGCATGTATACGGATAAGCTTGAGATGATTACCTAAGTGATACGGTGCGTGCAGTACAGGCTTGTATTCATGGAAGGGGCAAAGCAAAAGGAAAGGAGGTTGAGTACGTGATTGAGCCCGTTTCAATCGCTCCTTCCAGGTTTCTCTTCAGAATTGAGACAACTTGATTCATAGTGCTCAGGGAAGTTCGGTGCCATTACCAGGGACGAGAAGGATCAAAGGGTTGCTTTTGCGTACTTTCAGGGAGTCGCACCTTCCGATTCGGAGGTATCTTCTTGGTCGTGACGGTATGAAAGGTACCAAGACTTTCAATAAAGGTACATTGTCGGGTTTTCCCACGTTCTGATACTGCTTCACTTAGGAATCCTGTCAACTGGAATCACGGCATTCAATTGCAGCGAACTCACACAGTTGATAAAAAAGTTTCGTATCTTCCTGACCGTTGGCCTTGACGCAGATCGTTTTCGGTAAGTAATTCGAGATTCCTTCGCTTGACATAAAGGTTCAAATATGTCACCGTCACCGATTGTTGTGATGCTTGATTTTTGGCCTCCTCTCACGCTGGTCCAAAGCAAGAWACCGTCTTCAGCCGATGRATGTAAGTTGAATAACCCCTTGTCCGCCTATGGCTAAGTATAGCTGTATYCGGAGTCTCGTCATGATGTCGAACTTGCCAGAGCACTTTTCAGATTAACAATATCTTTTGTTGAGAGGCACTGAAGACCCACTTATCTATCCAGACTGGAAGGAAACAGAGCGAAATAACCGTCGAAGTATATTGCAGAAGTCTAGAATCAACAGGCTTTACATCGACTCCGTCTGAAATAGCYTTTTCAAGAGATCAGGGTAACTTCATCAGCCATTGCTGGGTAGCTTTCTGAGATCTGCTAGATTGCGAAAGCGGTAGGTCAAAGATTCCAGTGCTAACATAGCCGAAATCAGACCTTATATCGCTATGAAATGCCCTTGGCATYATTGAACCCGAATTCGAGACACACGTGACAATATAACGTACTAATTGGGTTACCTTGATATCGCTAAGAGACAAGTCTATAGGGCATTAGAAGGAARCTAATCTGCTTGTGAGAGGAGATTACTTGGCTGCCAAGGGTAAGAGTTACAACCTTTTCGCCATATAACACCCAGTTCCAAAACTATATAAGTGTAACAATTCTGCWTATTTKCCCTGATGTCATAACCCAAGTAATACGGTAGAAGCAGTGGATGCGCCGGGACTCGATGGAATATTGAAACTTTCGCTTTAGACACCGYGGRCWTCATTGAACATTGTATTTSGCATTACACTGTTGTTTTGGCAATACTTGTCGCATTCGAAGAATGATAGWGAACCTACTCCGTAGAACGCTGTGAAGTCCTTGCGCAAAATCCAAAAGGGGGATAGGCTCGATGATTAGTCATCCTAGATATCAGATCCCGAGTACTATTTTTAATCTGTCAGGTCCCACCCATCGCCCAATCTAAACCTCTCAGACACACCGTGCTGGTGCATTTCGCCCATTGCATCCTCACAACTCGGTTATGTGGCGACGCGTGTATATTTAGTGGTCCGAAAGACTCACMTTTTAGCTCGTGCTAACTGGCCCCACGGAAATGTGAGCCCCTACACTAAAAGCTATATTCAGAGGATAGGTACTGAGACAGGCTCTGAGTCGAGTCTGAAAGCGCTACTATGAACAAAGAGCGATTTCGAGCTCCAGAAGATATTGGAGTAAAAGAGCCAACACTCATCGATCAGCCTATTTACCCTCCATTAAGCTCAAGCAAATCTTTTAGGCTCATACAACTATACCCGGGAAAAGAATCGGATCAGGTTGCAGTGCATCTTTTACAATGCGAATTGCTCTTAGCGCCAGTATATGATGCTATTTCATATGTATGGGGCGATCCCTCAGATACTCTGACGATATCATGTGATTCAAAGCCGTTGGAGATCACATCGAACCTTCACTGGGCTCTTGTACGGGCCAGAGATCCTCATGACGCGAAGATCATCTGGGCAGATGCCATCTGTATCGACCAAACAAATCTTCAAGAACGAAGTCAGCAAGTCGGGTTAATGGGTTCCATATACGGAAATGCTAGAAATGTTTTTCTCGCTATGGGTGAAGCTCCTGAYAGCGGAGCCGAGAGCGTCGCCGCCTTGGTCAATGGGATATCATCTCTATGGCCTACTGATATTCCATCTCTGTCAAGCTGGGATCCGCTGAGAGAAGATCTGCGGTGGAGTTGTTTCGCTACACTCATGTATCGGCCTTGGTTCAGACGCTGCTGGGTTATTCAGGAAGCTGGACTTGCTAAGAATCCCACCGTGCTCTATGGGCGTTCATCTTTTCATTATCGAGGTCTCCTACGGATTATTATTTGGATTAGAGGACAGGTCTGGGCAATGAAGTTCGGAATCCCAGCGTTACTGATTCATACTGAGTGGCCCAATTGGTTAGAGATGGGTCCTGGCCGTGCATCCACTCTGTTCGACTTGCTTAGCCACGGCGCTATGCTTTCTTGCAAGGATCCTCGCGACCGTGTATATTCTTTTCTTGGCCATCCATTAGCAAAAGTGGAAGATGGCAAAGGTACTTTTATTACGCCAGACTACACGAGAGACTTCCGGGAGGTATATCTAGAGACCTCGATATTCCTCTTCAAAGATGTGGGCCTGAGGCTTCTCTCCTCGGTTGAACATACGGAGTCTACAATTGAGGAAGCAGTGCCATCGTGGGTAGTGCGATGGGATGTAGCAGAGGTAATGAATGACATTCTGAGGTTTCCAAAGCAGTATCAAGCATCACCCGCATGTATGAACGGTCACCTCTCTAACGTTAGTCTTGGTGGCACTCTCAACTCGAAAGGGCTCATTTTGGATGTGGTAGAAAACTCCTATCGAATGGAAATTCTTTCTGATGGGGGAATACATTTCTCTGACGTCGCCTCAAGTACAATCATGCCATTTGGGATGTTCCTGGAGAAGATGAGCTGCGATTCAGGTCGTACCCAGGATATTTACGGATCGGAGAAACGGTCTGSATTTCTCAAAACAATTTCTGCTGGAGATTTGAGACAATTAGTTCCGAGACTCATCAATCAGCACTTGGAAGAGSATGCTCTCAGATTTCAAAGTGAAGTTAATGCTGTCTGCCACAAGCGTTGCTTTGCCATCACCAAATCAGGCTTTTTTGTCCTCGGTCCGTGGCTCACAAGCCCTGGTGATGTATGTTGCGTACTATCCGGAGCTGATGTCCCATTTTTGCTACGCCCAAGATCTGGAAGTGAAAAATATCGACTTCTAGGGGAGACGTATGTCAATGGAATCATGAATGGGGAGCTGAACGACATGCTCAGCCAGAGTCAACTCGAAGTCCAGGAAATCATTATCTCTTGAGAATCCTATATTATCACCCAACATAATTCGAGTTGCGTCGGAGCGCAAATCAAACTTGTCGCACAACGTGGGCTGCTTTAATATAAACGCCGAAGCCTCGGCTGAACGGGACATTTGCCATTTCGGATATGAGATTCGCAATCATAGGTGTGGTGAGGGGATCACTGCCACGTTTCCATGTTGAATCAGTGGAAAATTGAACTAAGAGGGCATGAGGAAATGGCCAGGAACAAAATTTTCAATTTGATGGTATTTCAATCTATTTGGAATATCCAGCACCTACTGAAAGCTACTAGCTCCCGACGGTATGATTTACCTAGCGCTTCCTTGATCAAGCTTAGGTTTTCGACATGGTGGGCTGTATCTTTGTTTACAGATTCCACAAATGTTGACAAGACTACCACGAATTATCATATCATACTCTTCTCCAACAGACCCTCAACCTCTCTTTGCTGCCATCTTTTCCTCATAAGCATCAATAGCTAGGGGGTCACACAATAATCTCTCTCCATCCCAGGGTGCGAAGTATAGATGAAATTGTCTAAATACTTCTACCAGATGATCTTCGTCCCACTCAGAATGGCAAGTTTTCTCCTYCCAGCTCTTCTCGCCAGAGAAAATGCCAATGCTCTCCATATCATCTGGATTCCCGTCTAGAGCTTCCMAAAGGGCCCGCCATCGATCTTCGTCCCGAGAGTCTCTCTGTTACTCCATTTGACAGCCATCGCATTCGCGGAACTCCAAACAGGTAACATTTGCGGAAAACCAGAAATCTGTCGAGTCCTGGTATCATTTGCATGTAGAAGTCTTTGTATAGCTCGTGTGGCTTCTTGCGAGAGTTCCAATGCTAAAATTAATGACTAGCTTGGACACATGATTAGAAAGAGGCTTGAAATTTTCGAAGCTGKATGATGATGACAGCCATCGCGGAACTGCCTGTGAAACYATGTTAGTCTGGAAACCTCGCCTATGAAGAGGGTCATGTCACCGAGTCTAACACTTTGGATATTGCAGACATTGCATCCCTAACAGCGCCCTCCTCGTACAACGAGCTTAGTCTCACGTTAGCTCACCACACATCGATCAGTGATTTGGGAACACACTTACCCTAGTCGCAAGGTAATAGATCTTATGTTGTTGCGAAGCAGCGGAGACAGGAGCTTCAAGTCTGGAAATGAAGACGACCACGCTGACGACGCAGGTACAAAGACTTCCTCTGCGTCCTCTACAGTAATTCCTTGGTAGACATTTCGTTCCATGTCTTTGTAGGCTCTCCCGACACTCTTTAACTTAGATCGTCGACCATTCATAAAATATATGCTGTCGCAATCATTCCAGATGCTGAGAGGGGGGGAAATATAATTCTAGAGGTAAAATTCCGAAGCGCCAAGCACTAGCTCTGCCGTCTGTATTCTCATCTTGAAAATTGTTTGGTAGAGGGCACGTTCTGGAATCAAAATAATCTCAATCGGAGGTCCCATTGATAAGCGCGATTTTGAAGATCTCCAACGATATTCCAGGGTGTACATACAATCATCCTCGAATCTTATGCAGTCATTAGCCAAGTTCGTGTAATGTTCTTTGTAGTCTTGAAGAATGTTAGTGAAGACCTGCAGTAGAAGCTCAGCGGGAAGCTTGTTAAACAAGCAGTTCATCTTCTAATCTCGTCGATAAGCGCGATAAACGAAATTCTCATAGCCAGGTTTCGAGTCTGCGGAGACTTGCGCCATAGATTTGTAAGAAGAGTGGATGCCCAGATGCGTTTTTCGATCTTTTCGATCTTTCTGCTTCTGCTCAATGATACGGGCTTTCCGACGCTTCTCTACTAAGATTGGATCAGTCTTGCAGTGCGTCTACCTCGCGATTTTTGCTAGGGCAGTGGCGCTTTTCGCTGAAGGCGACAGAATGTCGGAATGTAACTCTGGGGTTGAGACATCGTGGTAAGGCGTCGTAGCGCGTCTAGAAACACAATCTCGGATCGCGATTGAGATACAAGATCAAAATGTAAAGTAGAGATCTTGGTTGAACTGGCGTTGAAATGCGCAAAATGAGAATGCTAGAAGTTGAAGGTGTTGGGAAGAAGGAAAGCTGAAGTCGATCTGGAAATGTGGAGGCCCACTCTCGCTTAGAAACGTCGTTTCCACTTCATATAAGGATGCGAAGCGAGCAATGAATAGATAATTGTTTTTGTTCCGTGACTCTATACCGCAAGACTCTTGTCATTTTTCTAAGCAGTGCTATTATACAAATGATCGTGTTGTATCGTCTGATATGCAGCTGTGGATGAAAAGACCTTATCACATGACAATATCGCTTTATACGGGGTTAGCGAGGATCTAACATCTTTTATAGAACGACCCAAGCTCGTTCGTGACAGAATCATCCACCACTATATGTTGATTCTATAGAGCTCAGCGTTGATGGATCTTGTAAAAGATATGATGCGTCAATAACGCCTTCAATATTATTCTACTCTGTTTCAACCCAAGTTCGACAGGGCATTGTTATGGATTGACTTCAGCCAGCTCGCAACTCTTTGTCGCAACACAGAGATCATTCTACGTACAATACTAAATTCATCCTGTGCTTACCGCTACTAAATGCTGCTGTAAAACTCTTCTCTGTTCAATTGATTGGTCTAAAGTGTATAAACAACATACTTAAGTAATATTACAAGTCTACTGCTGACAATCAACGATGCCAAACACCCACCAATACGATAGAGTCGTGTCATGCCGATAAACAATCTGGGTCGACTCTTCGTGCCTTCAGATCGCGACACTTTGCAGGACTGGTGCGCTTTTCGAGCGATTTTTCTCTAACTAGCTTCCCTGCTTGCCTCTCGACAGGATCATCGCTGATTTTATGGCCGGTAAGATAAGAAATCAAGCCAAAATATGCCTAGCGGTGTGTTAGTCATGGAAGATATACGTGAGTATTCAGGAATTCTCTTACGTAGCTATCAGCGTTTGATAATGCGTCGTCCCGTGGCTTTAGGAAGATGTTCTTCCACCTGTATGGTCCTGAGGCAAGGGTGCCGGGTGACGCTTGCGTCTCCTTATCTTTCACTGTAGAAGACCGTGAGCAAGTGACTGTATTGATAGAGATAAGTTGAGACCTACGTCTGCTTGGGAACGCATGGGTCATCTCATGTAATACAGTCCGGCTTATAGTGTTGATGGAATCAATGTTTTTGTTTCCAGTAGAAGAAAGGTCTCTGTCTGGCTCACCGTTCAGTACTTTAGTAACGGTTGAGTATCTCGGACCATGGAGAAGGTCATTACACAAAGTAAACGAGCTCCTCATAGGTGCACCGCGGCCAAAATATGTGACTGAAAGAGATAGTAAGTCAGCGAACACTAAACCATGGAGTGATTGTTGGGTGACTCACCGGCCTGAACAAACCTCCCGCGAAGCGTACATGCAGGAGGACGAGAGGTTACAATTCTGGAAATCGGGTCCCAATACCAATTTTCTCCTCCGGGGTGTTGTTGTAATTGTTCGGCAGTCTTCGGATAAGATTGCCAGCGCTGTTCATTGTCACAGAAAATCCGAATTACCTCAGCAGTGTCACCTGGATCAGCAAAAACTTGTCTGTAGCCACCAATGGAGTTGAAAACATCTTCAAAAATCAAAACATTAGCATCGGTGAATTCAAACCGTTTGAATAATTGAAAGTGATTGACGTACTCCTCGGGAGCCCTGTCGTTGCTCTGGAACCTTTGAACACTGTGCTGAAGAGCCGGTCCGTCACCATATCGTTGGTATCGTCTATCCTAGCGACGGCATTTGCGGCCATTGCAACCGCTTCGCGAGTTGCTAGTATAACTTCTGGTTCAGCAGCACATGAAGGATGAATATAATAGGTTGACTGTGCGTGGACGAGGCTAAAGGACAGAGCCGACAGAAAAAGAGTGCGAAAGCCCATTTTCAGATAGAAAAACAAACCAAGCTAGAGCTACGGTTTGGATTGAAGTAGAGAGATCTATATGTTTAAGTACACAGTACTTAGCTTCGAGTGCAATAGATATGACATACAGCAGTACGGGGCCTTTTGCGAGACGAGTCTCTCGCTTAACCCATCGTATCGGCTTTATCCCCGGCTTTAAGCCACCGGAGGATCGAATCAGGCGCAAGGATCATCTTTAATCTCCTACGAAGTTACTCGGCGGAACTGTCCTTTTATGCTTTGACCTCTGACAACACTTGGTGCCAAGTTGGTGTACCGTGAAGTGGATGTATAGACGTGCTATAGTTGGCTATGTTGAAATAGTGCTTACTAAGCCTGTATAACCGTGCGTACTTTGTACGATTAACGACTTGAGTACCTTGTCACAGGGGTATTCAACGACTTCGTTACCTTATATTCTTAAGTAGGGGGTCTAATTAGCTCCTGACACTAAAGTCGATCCGGAACTAAAGATATACCTTAAAAGTAAATACTACTCTAATGATTATTACCTTGTCGTCGCTCGCTTTAACCTCGCTATCGCTCTAGTTTTATTAACTTTAGTAAGATAAGACACTCTTACTATATAGACTCTCGTTCTCACGATACTATCTCTTTCTAAGACGATCTCTTTCTATATAATAAGTTACTTATAAACGTAGACTTCTTATACCCTAAAGTGCTTTAGAATTAGTATAGTAAAAGTCTTAGTCTTTACTCTCTATACCTACCTAGCCCGTTACACTCCGAAGTACGATTTATTCGTCGAGAAAAAGTAGCGTGTACGGGTCTACAAGGCACTAAAGTCGTGAAAACCCCTGCGACAAGGTACTCAAGTCGTTAATTGAACTTTGTACTATAATCTCTGCTATTATCAAAAATAATTAATCACATACAAACCAATTCTCAACAGGCTATAGACCCATGATAGTACCTATAATAGTACCTACTTCGAAGTATATAGGGACCACGCACACTTCTTTTAGACAAAGCTTATTTTGCGCTCGGAAAAAGGACAGTTCCGCCGAGTAAGAGATAACTCTCGAATAATACCCGGTCTCCCGACGGATGGGCAGCCAATGGTTTTACGACTTGAGTACCCATGAAACTAGGATAAAAACGACTTCAATACCTGTCAAGGTCTCACGCCGCTTTGCTCTGACAAGGGGCCTTGTCGTCCACTTATTCCCTTGTCGCTCGTCGCTCGCTCACTCCTTTATCGCCTCGAAGATATACTAGTATAGAGTAGAGAAGTATAAATTTAAGAACTAGAGTCGAGGTTAATTCTACGAGGTATATTCTACCTAGAGTCTAAGAGAGAGGGGAGAGTATAGAAAGTAGTATATCTTAAGCGATAAATTTATAACGCCGTATCGCTCTATATACTCTCTTATTCTTAAAGCTTTACACGCGATCTAAAGAGCTTAATTCTTAAGTCGAGAATCGAGACAAGAGAGAAGAGAGCGACAGCGAGGAGGGCGACGGCGAGCTTGTTAATCTTACTTCGTAGAGCAGCATCTACTTTAAAGCCTGTGTCCTCTACTCCGGATCAACTTCAAGGTTAAGAGCTAGTAAAAGCCCCTGTTGTGGAGTAGCATGGGTACTCAAGTCGTAAAACCGCAGCCAATCCAACGGGAGAAAGAAGCTGTAGGAAGTCGCTGGGGTGATGTTCTGGGGGGGCATTCCCACGAGACAAAGTTCGGTTCGCACGATCTTTCTACTTCGTATACGAAGCAACGCTGATCGTCATCATGGTTGAATGAAGGATTTGTACCTCTATTTAGAAGTAGAATGAGGCTCAGGGGCTGTGCTCGATCCTTGGCGTTGTGGGGGCTGCCGATATGCATATGGCCGCTCTCCGTTGCAGTCACTGCTTCCAGCATCAAGCTCCATCATTAAATCTAACGTTGTTAAAGGTGAAAATGATTTGAAATAAAAGCTTAGTAGTTGTAAGGAATGTAGTGAGTCTTATTTCCACGACCATTCTTTCTAACTCCGTATCTCCGTATCTCCGTATCTCTGTCTCTACAAAGCGGGAAAACATGTTCTCATGAACGTCTGCTATATTTTCCTGCCAAAACCCGTCTCATCTTGCAGTCTCTTGTCAGTCGCACGGTTTCCCATAGTTTCCTCTCCAGCATGGGCTTACACTTTTATCGCATTGCAACTGTAGTTGCGGTGCTACTTGCTACTGCCACCGCGTCATCATCACCAGCTGTGGTGGGAAGACAACTGTCGCCTGCCCCTTTACAAACGCCCTCCCCAATCCATGATCGTGGTGCTTTGAACGAAGAAGTAGCACGACAAGCGCAGGTGCCGTTCCAGGCTTGTCCAGAGCAACTAGGGAGAGCAAAACAGAGCTGTCCTGCCGCTGCTTGTGGTGGCGATACCAAAATTGCAGGGTTCTGTGACAAAGTAAGTCCAAGCCTCCAGAAATTACAGTGGAAGAGTATGTGTATACTGATCCTCTCATAAGCTACTTCTCAATGGGCCACAGCAAGACTGTGGGAAAGATGGATGTGGAGTTCATTGTGCTTGTGACCCTATAAAGAATGAGGAAAACGGGCCTCCACCAACAAGCCAGGTGACCTTCCAGGCGTGCCCTGAAATGCTAGGGAAATCGAAAAAAGCGTGTTCATCCTGCGGCGGTTCCAACAACGGTATTTGTAAGAMTATCTTGCTCAACGGTCCTCAGGCAGGATGCCTTTCTCCAGGATGTGGCTTCTACTGCCAATGTACCGAGGGAGACACTTCTCCAACTACTCAATTAGTCACTAAGGTTATCGATGGCAAGACCGTCACTGGAACCTTCACGCCTACTACAATCACTGCATATCACGACTTGCGAGCGTCTACCACAGTCACGACAAGTGAAGATGGACACGAGACTGTACTAGCCATTTTTGCAGCAGGTGTTGCTTGGGGTCTTGCAAGTGAGTGGTGTCTATCTTTCATGAAATAATGGTCACTGATTAAATATAATAGACTGGGCGGAACTAGGTGCTGGAGCAGCTATCGCAGCTCAAGGTCGCCCTGAGGGTTCTGAAGAAGATGACCCTAAGTGTTCCAACCCGGAAAAGAAATGTAAAGACTGTGGTGGAGAGAACACTCTCAGCTTGTGCTCTTCTGGAAGCGATGAAAACTGTAGGACTTCTCTCCTAGAAGCGTCGCGACTCGTGGAAATTTCTAACCTTCTACAACAGGCCCTTGCGAGAAGGATGAATGCCCAACGGGGGACGACCAACCAAAATGTGTTGACTGCGCAGGAGACGAATCTGACAAGTGCACGACTGGTGACAACCAAGGATGTGATTGCAAAAAAGACGACGAGTGCCCAGAGTTCATTGTTTGTGACGATTGCGGTGGTGGTAATAGCGAGTTGAAATGTAAAGGGGTGAGACTATAATCCCGACCTACGCTGTTCAGTGCTGATTAGGACCAATTTCCAGCTTACCGATCAGAGCGACAAATGGAAGGATTGTGATTGTTATACACTTCTGGAAGATGATGATATTTTGGTATACGATGCCTACAGCCAAGCTGAACTGCTAGCAGCCGACGCATATATGGCTCAATTAGCATCGGGCAGAGTTGGAAGCGCTCCCGACACGCCCGATAGAGGACACCCCTCAAGTGATCCAAAATGTCAGGGGAATACGGTACCCGGCTACAAATTAGTCAACAAAGTTAAGACTTCCACGAAAACTAGGACTCCGAGGGACCTTCTATACATTATGCGAGAGAGTAAGTACTTTCCAAAGACTTTGACTGTCACGTAACTGATAAACAATAGCGGCATGTAACGACAAGTGCGAAAACCCTCCCGATATTCCAGAAAAGAGTGTTTTTGCAACTCCCGACGGTGACGGTTGTGAAATCGCCATCGCCATCTCAACCACTGTTGAAGCATGGCTGTACCGCAAGACCCATTCTCAGGGCGCACAATGGCAGGACTGCTGGGATTCATTCGCGAACATAACCGAGAAATGTGTAAATAACGAACTCGCAACAGGATGGGTAAACGGCCCCGACGACTACGAATTTTTCCAGCTCGGCTATAGGGAGATGAACGGAAAAGGCTCGAAACACAAGCCATTTCCATCAGATGCACCACTCGAACTCGCATGTCCTGATAAGAAACCAAGCTGTGATAGCTGTGCTGGAGGAGCTAGCCAGAATGTCTGCTCTACAGGCGACAATGCAGGATGCGACTGTGAAGCCGTCACGTTCACTCAGCCATCCCCACCAAAAGTCACGAATTGCGCGACCGCCGTTGCAGCTGCTGAGATCCAATGTTGTAATGGTGGAACTTCAGGATATGACGCGTGCTCTAATAAAATGCAGGGATGTGGTATTGTTCCTGGTCTAGATGCTGCCTGCCAATCCAAAGTCACTGCAGATCAAAATACATCTGTTTGTGGTCAATTTTCTGTGGACCAGGGGATTGTTAAAGGGAGTAGGATGGATAATATTGCAACTTGCTTGAATAAGGAATTTTCGCTGAATGCGCAATGGAAGTATGCGTAGAGTGGGATTGTAGGAATTTTGTGTAATATAGTCGTACTTGGTTACTATATCTTGCATTGAGACTCATTTCAGGATAATAGAAGTTATATCCTTTTCTCAAAATTTCAACGATCCATCTACGTTATCACACGGCGAAAAAACGCCGAAAAATGTTGGTTGGAAGGTAGTCCTTCGCATCGGAAACTAAACACGTCAGCCTATGATAGTAGYACACTACCTTCACGTRTTCGTAAAAGTTCGTTCTAGTACTCCCACTTGTTGTTGAAGCCTAARGCCAYAGCGAGGCTATATTCTATGGCCTTAGACACCGTAAAGATAGACGTTACCTACTACTCTCTTTGACTTATTGGGATTTGGACTCTACGATGGCTCCAAGTTTATAAAAACTAGAGTGCTTGTATAAGAATATTTGGTGAAGATAGTCGGTGGCTGGATCAATGGGCTATGCCGTATCACGACAGCCTTCATTCATTAGACTTAAGTGAATGYTGCATATGAAATGAAATAAGGCTCGGCACGTTCCTTACTRATTGATCATTTTGTGCGGACTATGAACTGCCTCTTATGGCGCTGATTGAACCCTRCTGTTAATGGTACAGTCTCCGTACACGTATAGAGGCGCAATTTCAACCAGATTTGATATGATTTGATGGTGGTGTCGTTCAGATGCAGTCAGCATCCGTCACCTCCGAGTGACCCTGTCAGCACACAAGAGCCTCATTCCATTGCTGCTTTATCGCCTATCGACGAATCGATGAAGGGGGTGTGGCAATCATTATCAATCTCACGGTTTATGTACTTTTCRCAGTCCAGTGTTGTGAAGAAGGCAAACAAGGCAAACGTCACGTTTTGACTCAACCGGAAAATGTGGCAATTAGGCACCAATTGGCATATGTTTCCCTGGCCTAACTTGGTTGTGGACATCTGTGGTGTTATATGTCGGGTTCTTCTAACTGCGATCTCAGGTTGACAAGTCATTGCTCTCGACGATTCAGACCGTGTAGCGGGGTTCCAGACACGATAACTATTGCTGAATGTTTTGCCCGAAGCACATTGTGAAACAGACCACCCTCTTAGAAAGAAGCAGCCTTGAGTTGAGATACGTCCAAGATGTGTAAATGGGAGGCGACCGATCTCGAAAGCGCGAATTGCGAGCAGATTGATCTAGGTTACCCAGCCCATCGATACCAAAGCCGGGTGATTTTCCTTTGCCGAAACGCAACTCATTCGAACTCGGAAGGGTGGACACCATGTTCATCTAACGCCGGTAAAGATGGCCAGGAAGAAGCCAACGTCGGGTCAAAGAGAAATATTCCCTGTCCTGTGTGCAGGGAAGTGAATAACGCGCAAGCGGAATACGAAGCTGCTGTTCAAGCCGCAGAGGAAGAGAGGCAGCACAGACTGAGCAAATCCACGGTTCACTATTCTTATGTGGGAGGCGTAAGTAATAGACAGCTCATGCAGAAGCGATCTTGCTAACGAAATTAGCGTCGCCATAGGCATTAAGACTGTGTTTGAACTAGATGGGAAATTTTTCGAGTACACGGAAAGGAGGGACTACTGTCTTCCGAGTCGGTTAATGAAGACTGTGGAAAGCAGGTAAACTCAGGGAGTAAACTCAGGGAGCTTCGATATGCTGAGTAGGTCTCGTCGGCAACCGAGGGATGATATTGACGAATTCTGTTTGTTGCGTATGGGATAGCTCTGGTCGTGCGTGCGAATAAGTACAGAAGTAGATGTACGATACAATCTCTTCGGTTCTGTCATCAATGTTAATGGTCATATAATTATGCTCTCTTCTACTTCTAGGCTGGCGTCATCGAGAAGGTCGTTTTCACTGAAGGTAATTGCTGATGTTTTTCGAACAGTTTTCGACATCTCTGATTACTCGCTGTCTACAGAACCTCGTTAGTTTTGCTTGACTGTAGCAGAATGATAACAACTCCAGTAAGGTGTCGACAGATCACGCGAGGAGGGAGAATTCTCATCGATTAATATGGGGATTTCTTTTGGCAAGAGACTATTTATCACTCGACAGAGGAAATAGCCCAATCTTAGACAGAGTCAGTTGCAGAGTTAGTTGGGTCAGCTGAGCGCCCCGGAAAACCACAAGTAGAAGTTTAGGTTGCTACCAATCGAAATTCCTCACGCGCTTGATCTCCGCGCGCCCTCGAGGTCTGCATATAGATCAGAAACGCAGGTGTATGTTCCGAGCCAACATCCCGCTATGATTCGACGGAGCGGACCGAGTGGGACTTCTAGAAGTGGAAATCTACCCTTTCGAAACTTTAGTTTGACTGAGCTATCTGTTTCTTTAGCGTATGGCGGATGTAACGTATAAATTTCAAATATGGTTGATCCCTGAATGTGTTAATGGTCCGAAGCTCCCATTGCCGAATGAGGCTCACCAGTGCAAATAGTTCTGAACATATTGTTGGCTTCCCAATCTGATATTGTGGATGCTGGCCACGAGTTTCGTAGCAAATTCTCGCAGTTTCTCCATTTCTACTGGAGCCTGCAAAGTCGCATACCTTCACCCGCTCATCGCGAGTTATCAGAAGATTGTGACATCCAAAGTCTCCATGCATGACCCCTTTGCTATGAAGGTAGTCTAACCCTCTACAAGAGTCCTCAATCCAGTCCAGTCTCCTGGCTATCGGAGGTCGATGCTGCTCGAGTAAGTGGGCGCGAAGAGAGTTGTTGAGACGTTCCAGGACTAGCCCGGATTCCCACTCTTCGACGAACTCAACGATGTAGTCCGAGAGTTCGTCCTCCTGCAAATCTGTGTAGATTGACTTTTCCCGATCAAAGTCAAGTTGCCCTTCGTCATCGTCAGCGAATATCTTGATGACAAGGTGTTTGTCGATAGCAAGCACGCTTCCAGACGATCCTCGTCCTACACTTGGCGCATCGTAAGTGTCGAACGATAGTTTCCACTCGTCATCACTTGTCAACCGTGGATTCTTCATTGTCAATGTTTTCTTTGATACTAATGGTTCAGATGGCGGTGTGGGAGCTCATTCGAGATTGATTCCGTAGAGTACAAGACTGGTTGCGTCAATTCTTTCACTGTTTCTAGCATACTTAGTATAACGTACCATGAAGTGAGAATAATTCGACTACAGCGCGCTAGAGTAACAGAGCAAAGCTGCTATGGCACATCAAGAAGTCGAGACAAAGCGTGTTGATTTACCACCGGTTTGCCAGTCTTCGTCTAGCGCAGAGATACGCGGCAAATTTGGGGTCGACAAATCTCACCAGGCACATACATTGGTGCCCAAGATCATGGAGACTGGCTGGGACCATGCGGTATTTAAAATAAAGGTGTGGGAAGGACAAGATGTAAGACTAAAGAGGCGGGGAAATGCGTCCAATGATGGCTTGATAATTGCAGACCTGCCTGCATATAAGCAAGCTGTAAGTGGACGCGATATGATGAGCTGCGAGGCTGCATATTACCGACTTCCATTGTGTCACGGGGAAACACACAAGGWGGGCGCTAAGCTGGAAATAGAGGAGGCTGAAATATAGCAACGCTGCATACCAAATATGCTTTCATTTGTTGTGATGTCTTAGAATTACCGACTGGTGCCACATCACCATCTACGGCGGACCTCGTTTCCAGCCATGAAGCGCGAAGCAGGTCAGGCTGCTGGGCGATGAAATCCATTCGCCGCGTGATTCGTGACGCGCATTTGTGCAATCGGTGATTGACTGCAAACATCCGCATCTTGGGCATCCCAGAGTTGTGGCTACCCAAAGTCTGGTCTTGCGAAGGCAACGCGTTCTTRGAACAAGAACGGTTAGGTGCTCTATCCTGCTCAAGTATTACCTTTAGCATCCTGTATGCCCAGGTTTTCCAATTTTTCGCCTATCTTTTTTGAAAGCTCGTCGTCGTTGGTATCCTCGGGCGCTGCGTTCTTCATGTCTTCATCAATAGATTCGTCCGCACCTTCTCCAGCCTCTCCGCTGAGACCTTCCTCAAGACCTTCGCCACCTTCCTTTAGAACCCACTCAACAACCTCTTTCTTGTCATTCAGCTCGGCTTCGTAGATAGCATCATGTCCTCTCTGATTGGTTATCGTAGGATCTCCTCCATATTCTAGAAGTACCTTGACAGCTTCGAGGTGTCCATTGAGCGCAGCCCAATGCAAGGGCGTGTTCCCAGCTTTGTTTTGAGTGTTGATTATCGCGAGCGCGGGCTCTGTCTGGGGTACAGGATTCGACAGCTCTTTGCAGATCATGCGGAGGAGGTCTAGCAATAATCAGAAATGTAAGTTTTGCAGAGCTAAGGAGGACTGTCATACCCTCATAGCCATTGGCAGCGGCCATGTGAAGAACCCCATTCCCACTGTGCTCGTCTCTGGCAAGTTCGAGCAGCTCAATTAAGAGAATTTTCTCTCGCTGGCGGAGTGACTCAAATAGAGACTTGAGCTCATCAGAGTCTCCGATGCGCGCGAAGTAGATGAGGCCATCAATTTCGTCTTCTGTGAGTGTCATTCTGTCTGTCTATGCAATCATTTTGACCCTCAATTCCGCGACATTATTATTTTTTTGGAGGGGTAAATCTGGAGTTTTAGTCATATGCTCACGTGATTCTTTAAGATTGAGAGAAGAATCTTATCTTATCTAGATCATCTGCCGACGTCGGGAGAGGTCACCAATAGCAAATGTATGCTTGATCCACATTGCACATCTCTTCGACTGTTGCAACCTCCACGATGTGAGCTTACAAGCTATCGAACGAGTTGATTATATGCTCTCCGTACTAATTTGCAGCGCTTCGTATCACATCGGTATATCTCGAACACTCTTCCCAATGCGGACTTTATTGACGAACACCAAGCTGAAGACTCGACACTCTAGATGAACCTCAAAGTTCCCCAACAACAAAACCACTCAGCGGGACTAGACTAGTGTCCGATTCTAGTAGCTCTATTGCCCATGGTGCGCGTGCTCTGCCCTTCTGGGCTACATCCGGGTCGAGGAAACACAAGTATGAACCCACAGACCCACAGATTCTTGCGGCTGGGTGTGGATGTTGGAGGTTTGTAACCAGTCATTGAACCCAAATCACATCAGTACTGTTATTGAAAGAACTTAGGTACMAACACCGACGCGGTCCTCCTAGATGCCACTACATCTTCTGTCGAGGCAGGAGTCATTAAATGGATCAAARTACCGACCACAAGCGGCTTAAGCAGTRTCGAGAAAGCAATAGCAAAAGTCATCAGTCCTGACGAAGATTTGACTTCTCAGATTAGATGTGTCACAATTGGTACAACCGTATGTCATATCTGGATTATATAGAGTTATCAGCACTAAGCTTACACCTCAGTATTTTCTCAATGCAATAGTAGAGCGAGATGCCTCAAAATTGGAAAAGGTCGGGGTCCTCCGCTTAGCATCATGCGAATTCACGAAGAACACCCCCCCTTTCGTAGACTTCCCACCAGAGCTTCGAGATGTGATTCTTGGATATGTCGGGTTCCTTGAAGGTGGTCTGAATGTTGACGGCACAGTCATCGGAATCCCAAGTAAAGCCGAAGTATTGCACCACTGTACCAAACTCAGGGAAAGGGGGATTCGAAACGTTGTTGTAGTTGGAACCTTCTCGCCTATTGATGTTGAGCACCGGCAGGAACAGGAGGTCAGAGACTGGATACTTGATGAGCTTGGTGAAGTTAACGTGGTCTGTTCAGCTAAAGGTAGGTATGTCCGACCCCGCACAAGCCTAGATTCTGACCATTCGCTACAGTCGGTCGACTTGGCCTCCTCGAGAGGGAAAATGCAGCTATCTTGAATGCCTCTATGTTAAATATGTGCTCGAGCTTCAGTGAAGGGCTTCAAGCCGCGCTGATCTCAGCCGGATTAGACAGCACACCACTTTTCATCAGTTGTAACGATGGAACAATGATGCCTCTTGACGAGGTGACCGAAAGACCTGTGTCAATTATTACCAGCGGGCCATCCAATTCGCTTATTGGCGCCGCGGCTCTCATCCATATAGGTGGAATTCCTGCTTCTTCTGCTCAGGTCGATGCAATGATTGTCATTGATATAGGTGGGTCAACTAGCGACGCCGGAATGATCTTGAATACTGGCTATCCTAGACAAGGATCTGCTTACAGCGAGCTTACTCATGTRCGAGTCAACTTCCCCATGCCCGATGTCCAAAGTATTGGGCTTGGGGGAGGGTCAATCGTCAAAACGAAATCGATCAAGGGATCCAAGGTCGCCGTTCAGGTCGGTCCACAATCTGTTGGCGTAGACTTTGCCAAAAAAGCCCTGTGCTTTGGGGGGGATGTCATGACAGCTTCTGATATAGCAATTGCCGCTGGTGACATGCCAAATTTTGGGAACACACCCGTACATCTCAACGAAACAATCATCCGATCTGCAAAGCTCATCATGCAGAAGGAACTAGAAACTCTAGTCGATAGCATTAAAACAACAGCCGTTCCACTGCCCGTTGCGCTAGTCGGCGGTGCTGCGCTACTATGTCAGTCTCCATTGAAAGGCACATCTAAAGTACTCCACAATAAATATGCATCTGTCGCAAATGCAATTGGGGCGGGCAGAGCCAAGCTTTCGACCACAGTTGATRTCATATTGCCAATCGAAAATGGGCGATCATCCACGGAAGACGAGAGAATTCTTCGAACAATCATTTCCCAAGCTACTGATGAGTGTGTAGAAAAAGGCGCCTTGCGGAAAAGTGTAACAGTAATATTCCAGGAGCTCGTGGCGCTACCATATATTGCCAACAAAATCAGGGTGTTTGTGCAAGTAGTAGGCCAGCTTGACACATCTAGTCTCAAGATTGGAGCCAAAGAAATCACAAAGCAAGCGTACTCGCAGCATAGCTCCGAAATGCAGCCATCTAGTCCAGGTCTCTCTCGAGACTGGATAATCATCGATGGGAGTAGTATCGATTTTGTGCCTTGCATCGATCTCAAAGATCATGTTAAAATCGATAAGTATCGTCCACAGATCGTCAACGGAGAATGGCATATATCTGAGACAGATCTCGAGTTTTTGCAAGTAGGCACTTATATTCTTGGTTGCGGTGGAGGTGGTTCGCCGTATCTTATCTTTCTGGAAGCGAGGGAATGTCTACGGCGAGGAGAGACCTTACGAATTGTAGATGTTGCCACCCTACCAGATGATGGCCTCCTCATGCCTGTGGTATGTCTGGGGTCGCCCATGATAGGTATCGAGCGACCGGGAGGAAATCTCTCCCAAGATGCGCTATCTGGCATGCTCAAGCACGTCCAAAAAGATTCATTCTCAGCAATCGTCTGCGTTGAAGTTGGAGGCGCAAATGGCATGATGAACCTGATAGTGGGCTCATCGGCCGCACACAATGTTCCGATCATCGACGGCGATCTCATGGGACGAGCTTTCCCTAGTTTCGAAAAGATAACCCCTTACGTTTTCAGCACTGGGAACATCAATGAACTTCTTCCTGTCAGTATGTCTGGCGGCGACGGTACAGACTTTGTCATGACTTCGGCAAAGAACCTGCAGATGGTCGACCGAACACTTCGAGCTCTGCTTGTCGAGATGGGCTGTGCTGCTGGCATGGTACAGCGCCCAATGAGCGCGAAGGAAATGACCGATATGGGAGTGCTTCGTAGTCACTCTCTTGCGTGGAGATTGGGTCGTGCAGTCAAAAAATGCCAAGCCAGCCAATCTGTAAGTACAGTTGCGGACGCTTTAATCTCCCAATTTGGTGGGAAGACATCTGCGCGAAAGTTATTTGAAGGGAAGATTATAGTGACAGAAAATAAAATCCTGAAGGGGCAGTCATACGGTGAAATAAGACTGAGAGGGAAGCGGCCCACCGAGACATCGTCAGTGACGAATTCCGATGAGGTGTTGAAGATTGTGTTTAACAACGAAAATCTAATCGCAGAAATCCAAGCCGATAACGACAAAGCAGCGGTAAACCATTCCCGAAAGCACATCTGGTCAAATGCTAAAAATTTCCCCAAGATACTCGCATCGGTTCCCGATCTGATCATTGTCCTGGATGCAAGAACCGGTACAGCATTGGGAGTTCCTGAATACCGGTTCGGACTGAAGGTTATTGTTCTTGCCGCAGCACCATCTCCAATCTGGACATCTAAGCGAGGTCTCGAAGTCGCTGGGCCAACAGCTTTTGGGTATGTACTTGTTTGGTATCTTCTTGATCCCTTAACACAGTATGCTAATTGGCTTCTTAGGTTCGATGATGTAGAGTTCCATTCTGTAGGGACCTATAGGGAACCGAAGAGTGTGATAGAGGAATATTCTTAGGTGTACGCCAAGAATATCAGATCCTGGTTTTCACCCTTTGACGTTAGACAGTGCCCTGTGAAATGTATGTCAATCTCCTCTTGGGGTTTGGGCTATTTGTACCACCGTTGTTAGTTGCAAWGAAGCCTAGTAAGCTCCCATTGGAGAAAGCCTAAGATACCAGATAATTTAAAGAGTACCCTAACCTATGACCASCTGTGCGYAATATATACACAGTCTCGTGGTGAACGGACGCGCCCTCTTTTCAAGTATAGTACATCAGTTTATATTATATCTACTAACTAATGAAACAAATTCTAGTGTTACCTCACAGTCCTCCAATGAACAAAATCGCTATCTTTCGGGGCTCAAGTGCTTACCAAATCAATTTGCGATGTGTTACGAGAGCGCAGTGAAAATCGACCAATCTTGATCAACGACAATGGCCCCGCTTGTGCTTCCCGTGTCGGTGTTTTCTGCTCGTATCTGGGGGAATATCAGGTTCCACGTTGATGATTCTATAGTTGCCTTCATCTTGAATATCATAACGAGGATTGAGGTGCCGTGTGGGCTGTGTATATATGGACTCGCGAGTTCTTTCGCCGCCCTGGACCATTCGATATGATATCTTAGGGCTACCGTAGCTTTGCGTATAATCTGTAAACGTTTCAGACGGCCTGTGGTGTGTATCGTAGCTGAACACATTCGATGTTGTGTACGAACGTTCATGTCTGCTGGATTCTGGCCCATAACCCCCAGAATATGGCATGCCAGATCTTGGTACTCTGCTTCTTGATCCTTCGTGGTATCTACGATCAACCTGTTCCGGGTATGCCTGGTCATTCTCTTGAGCATAGTCATTTGATTGACTTCTGCGGGAGCGTCCTCCAGAGGTTTGAAATTTTCGTGGCGGTCTGGAACTAGAAGCACCTCCATCGTGGTAACTGTAACCGTCGCGGGATGGTTCTGTTTTGTATCCAGAATATTCATAAGTAAAATTCTCATCAACCTCTGTGTAATTTGGCTGGTATCGAACGGGCTGGGCAGTGGACGACTTGGGGATGTGTTCTCTTGTTCCCATTCGTGAGAGTCTCTCGCGCACCCTGCTAGTAGGAGGATCTGGACAGGGGGGTGGAGCGTTAGAGAACTCTGAAGTTTGTTTTGAATCTCTTATATCTCCGYGTGCTCTTCTATTAGAAGATCTCTCATCGTACTTAGTCTCGTCATCTGATGGGGACCACACTCTGCCGCCATTTGCCTCGCATGGCCCGATCTCCCACGCCGTCTTTTGAAGATGCAGTATTTCTTCGTCAGTGTAGGTCGGCAGGTCCGCGCAGGCTTCCTTCCAGCGTTGCAAGTCGTTGAACCTTTCCCTATCCTCATCCTTTCCTATTCTCCAAGCAAATCTGGAGCTCACTTCCCCGCCAATTTCAAACTCTTGAATGACATGCAAACAAGGAGGTTTCAAACTCTCGTAAATTACTATCCAGGTCAATGTCACGTCAGCGGTGTCCCTTTTCCTCAATGAAACGATCGCAATGGCCTCCTCTCGAGACTCCTTAATCTTGATGAAGTGCTCTCCTTCCCTGTGATTCTCCTCCGCGGCGAGGTCGAAATCGGGCACACCAAGAATAATCTCGCTAAAGCGCCTGAGCTTGGCGAAATAGTCCTTCCTGTTAGGAATCGCTTTTGAAAAAGCTTTGTCCATAGTGTATGTGATTGGAAAGTGAAAGCAAACGGAGTCCGTGATTACTTTTAAGCTAATTTTGTTGTGTTCTGCGTATGGTGCTGAATTCGTGATAGAGTCGATTCTAAGAGAGAAAATCAATTCATAATGAGCGAAAATGGTATCTTAAACTTTAAATATGGGCTCCTTCCTTTGTTAGCCAGTGCATGAACCCGGTCATCCCCAAGTTATTGCAATACTATTTTACTTTCCAAAGACAAGAACTGTAGCGGCCAAGTCCGAGTTAGCCATTCTGAGATTGAACCGTTGGTTCGAAAATTTATCAAGGATTTTCTTTGATCCAAAAGTTGGCGTGGCAAGAATGTTAGAAAACATCGTTGCTGTCTAACATCTCCTTTGTTCGGGAATTACCAAGTGTGATTTACGACAGGCGTTATGTTGGAAACCATAGGTCTAAAAATATAGCATACTATTCTCGGAGTCTCGGAGCAGTCTAGGAAATTTATCGCTTAGTGCTGGCTAGGAAATGATAGCCTGTACCATTTTTCACTTGGCATTCTGATCACAAAAATCTGTCCCTCGCCACCCTGACGAAACATATCTCCGTTTGGTCTTATATCCCTCTCTTCCTCCAAGAAATATGCTTGAATAGACTCTAGGACTCAAGTTGTTTTGCCTGCTGTTATTTGGCTTCCCGAATCTGGTTCTATCTCGGACTTGGCAGGCTGAATCAAACTTTGTTCATACTCTCTCAAATACTCGAAACAATCTCTGCAATTCTATCTCCGTGATTACATTGACGTTGTAGATCTATTGTTTCTCTTGCGGGCGAAGAATATCGTCCGAGAGAGGCTCGACGCAGTACTTTCGTGAGGTCTGACGTTGATTTGTGCTGCGATGACCGCTGATCTTGGACGCGCCATAGTCTTCAGGATAGGTGTCGTATGTGTCGGAGTGACCGCGTCATTGTATCTCTCACGCTCAGGTGTAGCCCTGTCACGTTGCGCTCTTCCTTCTGCACGGGGTCATCTTTTGTATTCGAATGAAGAAGTGCTCGTTGGCGAATCCCTAGGAGTGTCTCGATTGGGCTCTCTAGTAGTGGATCGCCTATGGAATCGAGACTTACTCCCGTCTTCAGATGAGCSACTGGATGTTTCTGTTCTACTAGCAGAACAACATCTTGGTCTCTCATATTTGCTTCCCCTGGTGGGATTATCGATGGTGTCTGACACCTCATACCAAAGCTCGAATACAGGATCTCTGTAAGCTTTTTTATATGTGCCGTGATCGTCTTGCCTGCTTGTCGTCTGGAATTCAAGGTCTGTATCCCGTTGAGCAGATTTTCTGTTCTCATCGCCGGCGGTATATCTAGGGCCTCGCTCAAAAGAATTCACACCCTCCATGTCGCGGTTCCTCTTACTCCGAACGTCGCCCCCCTCGAGTTTCTCATCCCGCACTCTGAACCGAGGCGACATATTATTTGAGGTCTCTGGCAAAATCACGTTCTCATCATACGCCTCTAAGTCTTGGTATTTATTGAACCATTTCGACAGAACTCTACAGTCTGTGGGTCCATTAACGTACCAGAGCAGTTTGGTTTTGCATTCCCCTTGTGTGATATCTCCAAGGACATCATAAGCTACTTCGTCTGTACTATCGATCGGGTTGATCCAAACGCTTGTAACCACTGGAGGACCTATCCTCATCCTCACTGTCGTTGCGACTGGCGATCGTTTCTGCTTTGCGCAACTTCCAATGACAGAGTTCGCAATCCTACGGAAGTCTTCGCTGCCGTTGTCCAGTCGAATGCGAAGACCGTGTACTGTACAATATGTTTGAACTCTCGGGCCGCAGAAGAATGCTTCGCTGACACTATGCCCGACTTGCACGGAGCCATCGCATCGTCGAAGGAGCTGTTCATTTTTGACTACCTACAGAAACAATAAGAGGATCACGTCTCCGATATAGTGACCTGTGAACGTTTTAGTAGTCTGTTAGGAGGGAATAATACAGCATCTCGAGGAGAGTCTCTATCTCTTTCTATAGCCCGTGCCATGAAAGAGCAGGTAGAATACTCCCCAGCGATCAAAGAAATAGCTTCTAATATTTATGACAAACCAACTTTCACCGCAGTCTGTAAATTTAAGAAATTTGGTCCTTGTTTTAACCTTAGCTTTACCATAATAATGAAAATTACCTAGTACAGCAGTCGGTTTCCATAACCTGCTTAGTACGTACTAATTCTTTCCTCCTTGTCGGAGACTGTTTAATATCCTCAAGCACGTCAAAACTGTTGGCTAGAATCCTTGACAAGCCAATCGATGCTTTTAGAATATGTTTAGACGTACCCGTCGTTTCCCGTGTGAACCAAGTCTCGAACGTGACTAAACATGATTTTGAGATATCCTAAATCTCAATGGGATTTCCACACGGTCCGAATGCTTTCCACGTATGTATTCTTAAACAAGTATTAGGAAGCCTTTTGATTAACTCGATGTGGAAAACAGGATGTTGTGTGCAAACTTCAATTCATCTATAAAAACCTGGTCTAATACTCGAACTTCCAGCTCCTCTCGAGAGGATACTGCGACTCTTATCTCTCAGATCGTGACGGATTTGTCTCTCAATCCTTTTGTCCCAGCTTTCAACTTCCTCATCTAATTCGGCCTTGTGTTTGTACATCGCCTTCAGCTCGGCAGCGAATCTCCTTCCTCCATCGGTGTTAATGTTTGTTCTTCTTTTCGGACTAGATCTTGGTTGTGTCGTTACCCGACTATAGAAATCGAACACCTCTCTTTCCGCGAGATTGTGCAAATTCCGACACACATATATCCATTCTCTTAAATTCTGGAAGGCAACTGGTGCGGTTTTTTCGTCAATACACCACGCGAACTTGTCACTACTGACATTGCCAGCGCAGAAGTCAGCGACGACATCATAAATTTCAAAATCCTTGGTGATATTCGGATTTTTAGGCTTGCTAGAGAATGTCCAAAATCGTGCAGTTGAAGAGCTCTGATCTTGGTAAGAGAAAGTAAGAGTGATAGCGCGACTTCCACTCCTGATGCGATCTAGGAAATATACCCTTTTGCGTTCTTCAACCTCTGAAAGGGTTAGTGTTTTGATTTCTGAGACTAGCGATCTGAAGGATTGTAGAACAAGGTAGTCCTTTTCTCCAGTATGTGGCAGAGTAGCCGGACGCTTTCGAGGGGGCTGATTCATCTTGACACGAGAAAGTTGTAGACAAATACGAGGCACTTTTTGTGATAGAGAAACAGCACTGAGAGAATCTTAAGATATCAAAAAGCCGATGATAAGTAATTTTGAATATTGATGGGATTGCTTGCTTTCTTTTCCAAATACTTATAGCTGGGCGAGGTTGGCAAATATATCCTGTCTTTATCTCAACAAGACACCCGACCCGACCAAGCAAATTTCAGGCTATTGGCTGCATAAAACACGGTTGGAATAGTGTTACAGTCTTTCATTGACCCAACTAATTCCACTAGAAAGTTTCTCACGAATATCCTAGAAAGGGTGTAACCAACATTGCTTTGTCGACTTTCGATCTCATGACGTTGTAGTGGTTGAATCATATGAAGATAATGATTGGTAACTATAAAAGAGAGAGACGACTATTATTTGTTGGACTTTGTCACCAAGACATGGGCGGCATATCGGCCGGAAGAACGGCACTTTACAGCAGATTTGAGTGATGTTCGGGGCGTGAAACCTCGACCTAGAAAGTAGGGTCATAAGCTCAAACAATCTATATAGTTCTCCTTAAAGTGTCTAGAATCCAGCTTCGTATTCCTCTATTGTGGGGATATTATCCAGCTCCGATGCGTGGAGCCGTTGGTCACCAACTCAATTCTTTGTTGGTGTTTAGTTGGTTAGATAACTTCTGACCGCCGTCTCGCTTAACGAATCGGTTCCCCTATATTGCCCCACTGGAGACCTTAAGCATTCACAACATCTCACTTTCGAGACCAGAATTGGATGTAAACACCAGACAGACTTCATTATAATAGTTCTAATTGTTCTACTTTTTGTAATTGTGGTCGTCGAATACCTGGTGCATGGTGATGTCCTGTTTGCTACAACTTCAGGCCTCTATCTCTTACTCCGCGGTACGGTCTAAAAATCAAGCGTAAGATACGCTTTGACAATATAACGTTTGCGCACGGTGGTTTAGCACGTGTATTTCTAAGTATAGATGTATGAACATGCTATAGTTAGCTATATACCTATGATAGTACCTATAATAGTACACACACACACCTTTTAACAAAGTCAAAGCGTATAGTGCTTGCATATGGCCGTACCGCGGAGTAAGAGATATGCTAGCTCCACGGGTGACATGAGTTGCGTTCTAGGCTATGGTTTCAGTGGTGATGAGTTGATGGATAGAGAAGAGATGGGAGCGAGGTTGTGTATTTATACCGTTCTCGTGGCTTTCTTAGCGTGAGCAATGGTGCGAATGTGAATGATATATTTGGTCCATCGGTTTTAAAACTGTGAGTAGTTGAGATGTATGGATTTATCATAGCACATTATAGCCTATCTGTGATAATTTTGTGAATGATCTCGCTTATCGAAAAAATAAAAACTCACTCGTACGCCACATTCCATAGGGTAAACTAATGTTCCTCTACGCCGAACTGAGATCTGATTAAGAAGTCGATCTACCCATTCATTTCCATATCGATGCAATCTTGAGAGAGCAGATAAGTAGATATGATTATGCACAGTCATCGTATGGTAATTCCGCCTAAGGCAAATTTGACCAGCGAATTAAAGTCGTGCCGCGTTTGAAGCGATGATGTCTTTTTGGAACGCACTAACTCCTTGCGGTATTAAAAATCTTACGAAACAAGCATTTCAGAAATGGCTAAGCAATCCGTATCAAAAGACCGCAAACCTAACACCGATTTACCGTAACCCATGACCCGTGACCTCCGAACCCCGAAAGTTAAACGCCTTCTCAACTCCAGAAKCACCTTTACCTAGCTGGCACTGGACTGCTCGTGCGATGACTTAAGCCTGTCATAGTCCGTGCGCCCTTGAGCTTGGTAATGGTAGTTTGCGGCACAATTTGACCCTTCGCGTCCTTCATGCCACCTGTTGTCTTTGCGTCCTCCTCTTCCTTTTGCTTTTTCTTTGCGATATGCTCATCTAAGTTTTTCTTGGCTAGTTTCTCTGCCTCTCTCGCTGGAGGGATTGCTCTATCCTTTCTCTGGGCGATAGTTTTGTCTTTGGCAGTGTGTGCCTCGCTTGACTCTCGTTCAAGTGTGCGGAGTTTACTCTGAGCTGCCTTGTATGCCGCAGTAAGGTTTAGCTCTTCTTGATCTGTTTGATGTTAGTAGTCTGAAGATCATAAAGCTCACGGAACAATATATTTACCTTTGGCTTTAGTCTTCGTCGTCTTCACAACTTCACCACCGCGTTCGGTATCGCTGAAGTTGGGTGGTGCGAGGATATTGTGTTTCGAAACCGTTCTGGCACACAACACTAGTTCACAGTCCGAATTTGGGAGAATGAGAAATCTCATATCACGGTAGACCCGAGTCGAAGTTGGGTGATACCAAGTGAGCTTGATGGCTCCCTCAGGAATAACCGGATGACCTGATGCGGAAGATCCATGCTTGTCAGATTTTCTCAAGTCGAGAAAGTCGTACTCGCTAAAACCAAGATTGTTGATCAGAAATCCTTTGGAAACTAGATTGCCTTGAAGATTCCCTGTGTCGACCATACATTTGGCGGCTTGTTCCACGTAGCGGCCATTGGCATCCTTAACCTTAGACAGAACACAGACAGAAGGAATCCAAGGACAGTCCCACTAGCAGACGTTAACTGCCGAACCATCATTCATGCAAAGTCTCTGCATATACGTACCTGCTCGTCCACGCGTGTACCCTCATCTAGGTCATCAACGACTACCACTTCTGCTGTCACTTTACGAGACTTGGTTCGCCATGGCCTCAAGATCCCTTTGAAACAATCCCACCAAGAGAGTTGAATCTCGACATCTGTGCTGATCGCTTTGTATCCACGTTTGAGGGCCACGGGAGCAATTTGCTCGTCTTCGTCGACATGCGTTGTGCTAGAGCATGCTGAAGCTGATCTAGGCCGGCCGTCTAGAGTAGAGGCAGAATTCGCGTAATCTCGAATTGTGGGGGTAGCCAAAAAGTCGCTCTTTTGGTCTTCAAGTGTCGAAACTGTTATCAAACCATCAGTCTTCATTGTTTTTCTTGATTCAACTGAATGTTCACGGGGCTGGGAAGAACTCACCGCTTTCCTTCGTAACATGTGCCATTCTAGCAGCCAATTGTTTCTTGTGGCAATTGAGACACAAAAGCCAGGGTTCAAGCACAGAGGACTAGGAGAGTACGAAGCGAGTTGATTGAAGGATAATCAAGAAATCCAAAAGATTGATGGTCTACCTTAATTGGATTGTGAGAAATTGAGAGCTTAAGTATAAGGCAGGAAATATCCCTTTTCAGCGTTCTCGGGGCTCTTCGGTGAGGCTCTGCTTGCTGCACACCATAATGGAGGTGGCCCGCCRCGAGACGTCACCAATTAGCTCTGAGCCTCCGCCATATGAACCGAAATGCATGTTCCATCTCTATATATGACTCTTCGATGACATTCGTGCCGTCAAGGGCCCTCTTGCGGAGGGATAACCATTACTGCCGAACAAGGCAGTCGTGGGAGATGTTGCTTTTTGGTTCCAGCTTCGGGTCACCGACGTGATGGGGGCTGTCAGCTCTTGGAATGAGCCCGGCACCTGATCTTTTCGGTTGTTCCACAGAGCGGCTCTGCCAATGTGTGCGTCGCATTCTTTGAATTGAATCAGACTTTCTAGCGGTTCAAGCCCAAATGCCGCTATCGAAGCATTATTCGAGGGTTGCAACGATGGATAGAGCCGCTCGGTTGCGATCCTTCGAGGAAAAGAGGGTGTGAACATGCGGTCGAAGGTTGACGTCGCTGACATTTAGTAAAGCCACGAGCCTGCTCTCAACATCTTCTTTCCTCGAACAATGTCTGTCTTAACTCCACATTATTTCTTACTCAACCTGTCCTGACGGGCAAGTGTCTTCTTGGTTATTTAGCAACCTGTTCGCTTCTTCAAATCAGGTTTCGAACCCTTTGCTGGTCAAGAATGGTGAGTACTTGAGTACACAGAGCGGCTGGCACTTCAAAAGGGAATGACACTTCTCATATGATGGAGAAAATAGGCAGCGGCTCCAGAGCTTGATGTGTTCGATGCACGAGGCTCTGGACAACGCATCGCGCATCTGTAGATGCTCACCGACGGTCTCGGTGTGTGGGTGACATGCATACGCACACCATGGCTGTGATCTGACAGGTTGTGGTAGAGGGTGGGATTGTGGTGGAGGCTGTGCTCATCGCACAGCGACATGCCGTCGCCCAGCAGATCTCCTACTGTAACACCGATACTTTACATTTCCTTACCAAGTTCATGACGATCCGTCTTGGTCCCGACAATATGGGACAATTAAGTCCTCATGAAGTCGCAGCTCACGTCCTTGAAACTTGAGACTGTTCATTTCGGCGACTTCCGCGCTTTCGAATTTTCGATGTTGGTCGGCTGAGGGAATCCTCGATCTTCGACCAACTGTGCTGACATACTTCTTTTTTTGCGGAGGGCAATTAGCGAGGGTGTCTCGAGCCCAAAGTCATTCACAAAAGTTTGAGTAGTAGTCGGTGATGCAAGCCTCACAATTACTCGATCGTAAAACCATTGCAATTCTATCACTTTTCTCTCCGCTTAGCCCTTCTATCCCTACAACACTATTGGTTAAGCCTTTTGCCTCATTCAAGATRTCGTGCTAGCGAAATGCAAGAAAACTGAACTTGCAGATGTTTTGGAGGCAGTGCACACACTGAATTGGGCACAAAATGTCACGAAGTGCAAAATGTCAAGGCTTGCATGCGTGAGTGTCCGAGTATTGGCGTAGAAAAATACCCTCTCATGTTTGCTAGCCAATAGAGAGAACTMTTTTGCAAGGCATCTTCGATGGCTGCTTATAATCTTATGGAAAATCCGAATRCAATTCGCGAAGGACATCGCCCCCCTCTTTTTGTTTTTTATTTTACATAGCTGGGTTCTCCATYTCCAGAGAATTGAGTTTTTCTAGCAATTGAACAATTCTTGCCATATAGGTGCAGTCTTCTTTTGGTCTTCAACTAACTGTTGTGAATATTGTACACTGCCTTGCGCCTGGCCTTCACAATGACGAGCGACTTAATTCAAAGYGATTCGAGGTCTATTCATAGCACCAGATCAACTCAAAATGCCTCTCGATCAAGTGTTGATGACGCTCAATCACGTTCCAGCGAATCTTCAAGCCAGTCCCAAAACTCAGACACCGCAATCAACCCACCATCGCCATCACGAGCGTCATTTCCACCACACCATCCTTTATACGACTCAATGTCYGACCCCAACAATTTTGACATTCCAGAAGGTCCAGTGCCCGGATGGCCTCAAGTAGCGGTCTTGATGTCGAAAACGCCAGACTTCGCCTCGTTCAATCGATTTAGCGACTTCCAAATAAAAAGCCTCTTGTACTATCAAGCAGAGCTAGAAATGTTGAAAGCGGAATTAAAAGAGGAAGAGATAGAAGATTATCGTAGAGGTGATAACAATCAAATATTGTTCGCGGAAAGAGCAGATTATTTGGTTAGCTCGCGGAAAGGAACGAACCATAGACAGTGGGATGTGGTTGTCAGAATGCGCGCAGTACTGAAGGAATATAGTAAGTTAATCACATGGTACATATTTTCATGTTTCTTATCGTGCTTAGATGATGCCCTCCTTCAGTTTTCTCAGATCTCAGCTCTGCCACAGCCGGAATCGCACAATGTAGACTCGCTTCGAATGTGGCTCCAAAACAAAGAAGCAGGGAATTTCTGTATCGACGGCAAGAACGAGCAACACACCTGGGGGAATCTTTACAACACCGAGGCCCCTAGTACTAAATCACTTCCCTCGCAGTTTTGGAGGATGGTATGGAGATTCTTCTGGAGCTCAACGCCGACACKAGACAGAGACCTAGACCTCGTATCAAGCGTGCCTTCTCGGAAGATTGACGGATTTTCGAGATGGGTCGCTACTCAGTTTGTTCCCTTCTGGGATAATTGGAGAGAACACCGGCGGGCGAAGAAGACGAACAGAGCGAACGATGCTGAGAAAAGAAATTTTGCTACCCCTGCACTACCGAAAACTCAAGCGGAACTCGAGAAAGAGACATTGAGAAAGTATTCTGAGAACAACATTATGCGAGTCACGTCCTCCATCTCTACGGTCGTTGCTTGTCTGCTACCAACTCTCGCAATTACTGTTCTCTCTCAATTGCATGGCATAAGAGATTTGTTACTCTGTCTTGCTGGATTTGCGATCGTGTTTGCAGTTGGCTTGATATTCTTGGGAACTGCCTCRAGGGTGGAGATTTTTGGTGCTACTGCTGCGTAAGTTTTGTCCTATGATGCGAAGACGACCAATGTATGCTAACATCTAGGTTAGGTTCTCAGCGGTCATGGTGGTTTTCATATCTGTACCAATGGTGGTGGTGCCGCCTTCTGGTGAGCCTTATGTTGTAGGTGCTTGACTATATACTCGCCATAACATTAAGGGATCTGTTCTCCCTCAAAATACTTCATCTCTCCTCAACGAGAGATCAATTAATTGCCACTTTGTGTTCAGCCCTCACTCGTCTGATTTAGAGACTCTGAGTAGATGTCCCCAGAGGACAGTGCAAAACCACATATAAATTCACGACCCAGTCCTGTAGAAATGTAGTAGTATTATATCCTCTCTCTTTATTGCCTAATTGCACTTCCTCGGGCTACCTTTACTGATCTGGGAAATACGAGAGTAGCAAAACGGAGCGAAAACACAGTGACAGAGGCGTTATACCGGTAACGCAAACAGCAAATGCGCTGTAAAAACATGCGATATCCTACCAAATAATCCTGTATCATCACATCAAACACAAACTCCTACAAAAAACGAGAAGTACCGGTAAACAATTGGTAAGGAAGTGCCAAGAAGTATCGGCCGCTGAACACACAATTTCACCTCGAACAGGTCGAACTTTAAAGCAGTAATACACTCACTGCGCTCCTTACTCGTCTTCTAACCGCGCAGTACCATGACCTCTAGGATCGCTAAGGAGGCGCTTATGGTTGCTTATGCGCCATGAATCCTGAATCGCCAGATTTGATARCCGAGTAATAGAAATCTTTCGGACTCTGCCACTGCATATGTGAGAACTTAAGGCTATACAGACCAGCGGTTGCCCCCTGTTCACATCATCATTAGATACGAGATCATTGACGTACACTGCATTGTATGCTTGAGTGTTGAGGGAAGTACTTAAGTACTTAAGTACCTAGTTTCCTCGCTTACGCCAAGTCACATGCCTCCAACTGCCACCACTGCTCTCGCTACATCCTCATCCATTTCGACTTCGCATGCCCAGACAAATRTAGGATCTTGCTGAGATCATCATCAATCCCGCTRTCTTCACATATGGTGCTACCTATCCGCCGGTGACAGAAACGGGAAACTTCTCGACGTTTTTTCGAAACCAAGTTGCAACCGAGGATTGCTAAGATTACGTGCGATCCTGTTGGGCATATCGACACAATGTGATAGTAGTTACAAGGTGGGAGATGATGTATTTGAATAGAAAGGATGGAATGGTGATGGGTTGTAGAGATGCATAGCCTCAGAGCGGGCTCTTGGGCTCGTGAGATTGAAGTGCTGAGGTGGATTGATTTAAGAGATCGTCTTTCGCATGGAGTGGGCAGGTACGAAGTATTTTCTCCATCTTCTCTTTTCCRTAGCATTACTTCGATTTTCAGATTYACAATGAAGGTCTCAAACCTTATTTCGTTTTCCTTGTAAGTCACTTCACAACCCAACCTTTCGCAGTTCACCTGGGTGACAAGATATCTAGATCCATGGTTTCAGCAGTCACCTCAACACCACTAGAGACCCGACAAATCACCAACCCTCCTCCAGGTGGACCCGGACCCGACGGCAGCGAAAGCAACACCCCCTCCCGTCCCTCAATCAAAGAATGGACCGTCCTAGGCGACTCCTACGCCACCGGTCCCGGCGCAGGAAACTACGATGAATTCCGCCGCTGTTTCCGCTTCGACGGCGCCTACCCACGTCTCATGAACGGACACACACGTCTCCCAGGCGCCGCCATCGATCGCAAATTCAACAACGTAGCCTGCTCAGGCGCCACCAGCGCGGACATCATGCGCGAGCAGTTCCGCGACGACGAAGGCTTCAATTGGCAATATGGTAAAAGGCCTTCGTTTGGAAATCCCCAGATGGCGGTTGTGCATGTGGGCGGTGATGATGTTGATTTCACGGGTCTGGTCAATAATTGTATCTACCAGATCTTTCCTTACGCAACTTGTCAGATGCAGATCGAACGCTCCTGGGCGCTTTTGAGGACTTCCACGACGGATCATAGGCCTAACCAGGCACTGGTTAATAATATCGCGGATGTGGTGCGGAAGACTGTTGAGAAAGGTACACTGGCGACTGGAGATGACTTCAAAGTATTTGTGCCGTCGTATCCTCGCTTCTTTAACGCTGAAACGAGTAATTGCAATGGGAAGACTTTCAACATTTATGTTGGAGGGATATTGGGGACGCAGTATCTAACGCATGATTTGAGGAGGACGTTCAATGAYATGTCTGACACTTTGAACAAAGCCGTCGAGGCGGGAGTTCAACTAGCGAATTTCCTTACGCCGGCTCCTCATGCGTATTATGTGGATTGGAACGATGTTGTGGACGGTCACAGGTATATTTCCCTTTCCGTCTCAACTTTATAGTAAAAGCATCAACCCAAACTGAACGCCCTTAGGTTCTGCGAAGAAGGCGTCGACGAACCCGACGCCTCAAACGAAAACGTCTGGTTCTTCAACCACGCCCCAATGCTCGACACGCGTCCCAGTCACCTACAAGAAACCCTGAACAAAATCTTCTGGAAGATCGTCCTCGGCTACGAACCCTATGTCTCGAGCTCCTGGGTCGAGTTCCAAGAATCCGTCAACTTCACAGACGTACTCACGATCAACTCACGCACTTTCACCTCCGCCGACGTGCAGAACGGCATCGCGGCCGCGGCATTCGGCTCCRAGGAGGGCGAGGTAAGCGAGGAAAGCATCAACGACTACAAAGAATCATTCATCGGGCTCGTGAAAGTATGCCATCCGAAACGACAGCTGCATGAGAAGATCATGGAGAGGATCTTTGATGTGTATGAGAGCGTCACCGGACCGGCGAGGGAGRTGCTGAAATGTCATGTTGTGGACTTTAATGGACTTTCGGTTGTGAGGGATGAGGCGTTGAAGGTTATCGCGGAGGAGTTTTGTACGCAGAAGGGTCCGACGTCGAATTCGCCGCGGAATTATGGGAAGGGTACGAGATTTGAGATGCTTGTTGGGTTGAGACATAGTCTGGATGAGGGGAAGGTGATTGAGTCTGTGGAGAAGTGTGTTGCGGGCTTTAAGAAGATCTTGGATGAGTGTGATGGGGATCMGCCGGTTGAGAATGTAAGTGGAATGYCAAAAGTTTGTTTTGGACGGTTCGTGACTGACTGACGGTATTAGCCGGATAATTATAAATTCGGCGGCACGTATTCTACGGAGGATTATTGGGTGTATACTTTGGTTCCGCTTAAACACCATCCGGTGTCTACAGACTCGAGCGACAATGGAGCAGGCGGAGAAGAGTCCGGTGGAACTGAAGATTCGGATAGCACTCCAGCTGGTGGTGACCCAGCTGGCGGCCCTAGCGAGCGTTAAACGATGGRGTATCCTGAACGAAAGCTTTTAATGAGAAATGCGGGTATGAGATAAATAGATTAACAGATCTAGGCGCTCGAGTTATTATTTTCCACTACCATTTTCTCATTCCCGAACCTGAGAATATACCTCAATTTATTCTTTATATGATTTATTCTGAAGAATTTACTTGTGATAGAAAGGGCAGAGAGGAATTGAGATACAAGAGGTCGCTCGTCTTCTACGAAATGAATTACCAAACGTCCATCTCGCAATTTCCATCCCATCGCATCCCCTCGGTCGGAATTAGTATACAAGAAGATACGTAAATAAACAGCTGTACTCCTACCAACCCCGTCTATCAAAACTCAATAAATCTCATCAAGTACAAGGAGAAACTTAAGCCAAGGGAGTAAAGCCCGAATACGCTAAAACCGCGAGGTAAGCAGACAACACAACTATGCCAACAGTAAGCGAAGCACAGCAACTGAGATGGCGTCTTTATTCCATTGCAAAGTCGACCGCAGACACTCGTTCCCGTTTCCGTATGTAGTTGGTATACCCGACGCTTCTTTTACTACGCGGAGCTATTACCTCGCACCACCCTAGGCAGGAATCTCAACTTCCTACGGAATGTTTGGGAAAGAGGGACGCCATAGCAACTATACGTGGCTTATATATCTCATCATAAGATCCGCGCGCCTATGCATATGAACAGTGTAATATATCGTCGAATTTTATCCCCCTCTGTACGTTCTGACTATCTATTTGCTTTTCCCACGAATGCCTACCTRCTTGTCTACTATATACCACCCGCCCATCTACCCGCCAGTCTCACATACCATTCTGGCTCTTGAATTTATCCCAACTCTCATTAAGCGTAGCGAACACTAAGCCGGCAATCATTCTCACTTCAGTCGTAGCATCCTGCGCGATCTACCCGAAAGAACACACCCGTCAGTATATATCCACTTCAAAACCACGCTCAAAATTCAAGAATAGACTTAGACTGGGAGAACAGGGGCACGAAACATACCTTATCAGGATGACACCGTCCAATAGCCTTCATATAATGAATCTTAACCTTATTATTCTGCACCAGCTCATGCATGCCCACTTTCGTCCAATTACTCCCTTCCCACATAACATCCTGCAAACTACCTAGGAGAGCACGGAGGTTATCGCGTTTCCCGTCGCGCCAAAGACTGATCTTCGCATCAACCTTGTCGCTGAGAGCGAACTTCTCGTCGTCGGCGCGCTCGGCTTCGATGTTGGCTGCGCGAAGACGGGAGACGGCTGCGCTGTCTTGGCTGGGAGTGAGATCTGACATTGCGGATTTGACTACGGGTCGAGGTTTCGGTTTGGGAGTGATGGTGCGAGCTGGTTTTGGAGCGAGGGCTTTTTCGCAGCGTGAGCGTCCTTGGATCGCGGTGGGTCCTCCGACGTTGTTTTCTACGCACATTTTCCAGACTTCGAGGGCTTCTCGCCATTTYTCCATTTGTTCTAGTGCTTCGGCTTTGCGCATTAATGCTTTACCCCAGAATTCTTTCATCTCTTTCTTTTCGGTTCCGAGATCGATGGTCTCTCCGTCCCCACGAGCTATTCCAATTATTTCAAGTGCAGTGTCGGCATCTGATACTGCGCTTTTGGGAATACCGGTTTTGAGGGACGTGAGGGCCCGGTTGCAGAGGAGGATGATGGTGATGGGATGTGAGGAGGGAAGAGACATGAGAGACGCGGAGTAGGATTGGTGAGCAGCTGCATAGTCACCACGCTTGAAATGAGTAGTTCCTGCAGTTCGGTGCTCCGTGGAGGTTGATAGTGCATGTGATGATAAAGATGGGATGCTACGTGGTGGTGCCTTTGGTCGCGTTGGAATCGGGGATGAAGRTTTTACTCTCACTGTAGTAGGGCCAGGAGTTGGACGAGACGAGGTTGGTCTCGCTTGTGAAGGCGCAGTGGACGAGAACAACAGATCGGGCTCAGATTCTTGCTGCTGTTGAACGGGCTGAGGAGTGGCTTTCTTTCGTCGAGCAGGACTTACATATGCCTGCTCAGATTGCTCTTCKATTGCTTGCTTCGTTATCCGCGAGCGGGGGTCAGAAGGAGCCTGCTGTGCCCAGCGTGGGATGGGTGTAGCTTTCTGTGAAGATCGAGTTGCCGCCTGCATCGCAGGGGAATGATCACGTGATGAGTTAGACTCCGGGAAGCGAGACTCAGGGGCTTTCACTTTCCTCGGAGGAGGTCTAGCTCCAGAYTCAAGCATCATAGCCTCATCTGTGACGTCCGAAGCAGCTGGTTTCGACGTTCTACCTCGGGCAGAAGCCTCTGCTCTTTCGATTTGTTCCCGTCGAGCAGCATCTCTCATCCATTTAGGTTGGGTGGGATCAGACTCCTGTTGAAATTCGGACACGGCTTTTTGTACCTTCTTCTGAGAGGTCTTCCAAAGAGAGTTGGCAGACTTGAACAACGTATTRCCCATGGCTGCAGCTGTTTTAGCAAGATCTCCATCCCCGCTAGGTGATCTGTCTTCTCTCTGCCGCTTTGATGGATCTCGGTCTTCCTCACGCATCCAAGCAGGCATCTGCTCCTTTCTTGATCCGTTCCGTGAAGATTCCCGGTTTGTAGTCCTGGAAGAGCCATTACTTCGGCTTGGCTCTCCACCGTGCTGTTTTTGCTTTGCTTGGCGATGCGCATCATTGAGAATCCATCCCACAGCAGCTTGAACATCAAGACCCGAACCACTTTCCGTCAAGGCTCGCCGGGATTGCTCAGCCGAAAATCCCATATCTACAAGCTCGGCCACAGCTTTGTCCCATGGATCGTCTGATTCGGATTGTGGTTCGGGCGTTTTAGATACCTCTGGTTCTACAGGGCTTCGTCGCCTTACCTCTTCCACCGGTTTTCCCAGGTCTCCTAGAAAATCGTCGTCGTCCGGTGGACTAACCGTAGGTACTGGCGCAGATTTATTTAGCTTCATTGTACCCAGTCCAAAGGGATCATCATCGTCAGCAAACTGATCGCCCCCGGAAGCTCCTCCTAGTTGTTCCCATGCCTGTGGTTGGCTCAGATYGTTTGTTTTGCTCGCGACAAATCCAGGTGTATTGGTACCGCTGCTAGGTAGGGAAGGTGGAGGGTAGAAGCTCGAATTGTCGACTTTGGTATCAGCGTTGAAAGCAGCAAAGAGGTCATCGTCTCCTTTGTTTTGTGTGTTGCCGGTATTGATCGCAGAGGAAGTAGCTCCTACGAAGCTGTTCGGCAAGGGTTTCGACAACGGGGTGGCGCTTCGTGACGATATCGTAGGCGTGAGAGCTGGACTTATTGTCCTGTTTCCTAGACTCTCCCAGTTCTGCGATCCTCCAAAYTGCGCATCATACTGCTTCCTCTTCAGTTCATCCTGCTTCCGCTTCTCTGCCTGTAACTTGTCATTTTGTTGCTGTAAAGTCAAGGTATTTGCTTTCGAGGAGCCGAACGATACGAGGTTCGAGAATAGGTCTGGGGCAGGAGATTTGGTAGGCGCAAAGGAAGATGATGCCTTTGGATTTGAGAGACCCGACGCTTGGCTCGAGAGAGGAGTTGAACGTCCGGAGAGTTGAGGAGGTGGTGTCGGCCGTAAGGAGGGGTAGTAGTTTCCTGTCCCTTGTGGTGGTTTTGTGGTAGTTGCGCTGGAACTTGCAGACCAGTCTAAACCGTTCAGATCATCCATTGTAGCGGCCGATATTCTTCAGAGATATGCATTTAATGAGCGAGAGAAGTGTGAGAAAGGTGTCATAAAGTCATTAGAGTTGTTGGAGGTAGATGCTTGTGAGGGTACTCCTTTTTGAGTCTAGACAACTGGCATAAGACCGCGACGATGTTTGCATAAGTTGATTACTTAGGTGACAGTACATTAAGCGCGATCATCGCGCCAAACCCCGGGCCGCTCTCGGGCCGTCCATCGGACACTGATGGGGCCTCGATCACATGAATTTAGCTTCACGGCTTACGTAAGTAACCACCCACTCGGCGATAAGAAAACTAGGGAATTCCCACGACCGGGCCGAGGTGGCCGCTTCCGCGCCGCGCTTCGTGGAATATGCGGGAGGTCTAGATTTACGATATCATATTGACTCACTCAGCATTATACCCGGTTTCCCCGCGACGCATTGCTCGACAAACTCTCCCTTCGTGGTGTGCGCCAACAGAAATTAGTACAATATGCCATTGCAAAGCTAGCTTAAGCCTATATATTAACAAGACTCCCGAGGCTTCTGTACTTTGTGGTTAGAGTGACTTGGATAGAGAAATGACGCTCCGCTACTTAAATCACTGTCGTGGAGGTTTCTGTTCGCTTCGCTTTTGAGGTAGATAACGATTTCACGGATACAAAGCTCTCTCTATATGTGTCTATGCATGGCATCGTGGAGTACTTACAGTAAGTGCTTAAGAATTATCGCTCGCAAGCGAAGCGAATAAAAGCCTCTCTTTGCGCATAGCTCTCTCAGGCTGTCGCATCAGAGTAAAGCTGGAACTTATGCGAATCGGGTCAAGTATGGATCGCGGCACTACATGTTCAGCAGGATCTTCCAATTATGTATTTCCCATGAGCTCAGCAAGCTGTGGCCTCGACTCATGGGTAAAATTATGGGTGCATGGAGCTTTGTTCCGAATGCTGCCCTCACATTTGGCAGACTATGGCAGGAAAGATACTTCGTACTTCGTAGACGGAAGTACATACCTACGAAGTAGGTCGCAATCAGGGATCCATCTCATACTTCGTAGCATGAACATTCTACGGACCGTGAGCTGAAGTCGACCTATGGACATGGACAATAATTCCCTGCCCCTGAATCA
>QYAH01000153.1:0-38949 GCA_003988945.1 Chaetoscypha palmicola | reverse complement strand
TCTGTCCCAAGACCTCAACCTCTTTACTTTGACATGCGACATATACTCCTTACCGTCTAATGAAGCCGTAATGGATTGTCAGCTCTTGGATTGTCGTTGTTCCTAAATCTTTCGGATCCTACCAGCGCGGCATTAATAATCGCCATTTATTCTTCATTTATGCCACGGCACGGATTGTCGTCCAAAATCGAATCCTGCGCAAGACGATCGCCCAGAACCAACCAGGGCCAAACCATGCCGGGCCGCTTCGGATACCTATCCGTACCCAAGCGGCTTCCTCTACGAAGTAAGTACGAAGTGCGCAGCGCCGTTTGTCTGCAATTCTCTCTGCTATGCCTTTCGGTATTCTTCTCGTTCTCCAGGCGCCATTATTGTTCGGAAGATTTGCGAGAGGTCAACTTTGGTGTCGGTGTAGCCGTTTTCTCGAGCTTGATGGATGCCACACGTAAAAGCGACCCAAAAGCACACATCCAACCAGCGATCTTTCGTACCTGCGTCTCGGGGCTGGCCGTCCATCGCTCGTTTCTCGTCCCCTGTTCAATACACTCCCACGAGCCACCAGAACGGTAATGATTCCGACAGCAGCCGCGAATAAGACGTCAATATCGCGTCAAACGGAGCACGAATGTCCCAAGAGAGGATGGATAGCCGCCAATCAAGGGTCGTAGTCGTAAAGGCCCCATATTGATCTGAACCCGGCGAATATCTTTTTATTCGTTTAACGACTTGAGTACCTTGTCACAGGGGTATTCAACGACTTCAGTACCTTGTATTTCGGAGTAGGGCACTCCACACCCAAATTCGTATACGGAACGCCCCCCGATAAATATACAGTGTATTAAATCAATACATATCTACTCCTATATGAAATCGGCACGAGGCATAAAGATGTGGTGTATAAGTAGGTCACGTAAATAAGGCTATTTAGAGATATTTAGAAGTAAATAGTTTATTATATTACAAATTAATTACACGATAGTTAGCTATAAAAGAGATTCCGATACTATTTACAGATACCCTATTATTAATTCCAACTCTCTAAGAGGCATAGCTATACAGGTCTTTACGTTATAGTTCTTTTGCCCTAGTAGAGCTCTTTGTATACACCTCCTATATCTTAGACCTCCTATATATTCCTTATCCTTCCTTGCTCCTACGATCTTACGCTTGTTTAATAATCTTCCTATGTCACGTCGACGTAATTAAGGAGGTCGAATTAATAGATCTACGTTAAGATCTGAGATTTAGATTAGGAAGATCTCTACTCCGGTATAGGCGTATAATAGATTCTTGACTATATACACAGGAAGTATATAGTAATCTAGTAGAATATTAAGCTTAAATATCGTAGTAATTATATACGAATAAGGGAGATACGTTGCCTGGAACCTGCCGCACGTATAACTCTATGTAGACAAATTGACGATATGAGTAACATATCGTGGATTATACTTAGTTGGAGGTTGTATAACTCGTATAGCGATTAGGAGGTTATTATCAGCTGCTAAAGCAACTGTGCTTCTCTATGCCTAGTAGCTTGATTTGTTAATTAAGTCTGTGGTGTATAGCGTTAGGAAATAACCCTCCTTGATTAATTTCTGGGTATAGTGTTGTCGATTAATAATTTAAGTTATTATACGCTTAATAACACTCTATAAGAGATTAAGCGTTAACGAAGCTCTTGCCTCACGAAGGACCCTATTATTGGTTTCAACCGCTCCGGAGGAGTTATAACTAAAGCGTAGTCTTAGAAAGAAGGCCTCGGACTAGCGAGTTTAATCTATTAACTTGACGTAATCGGTGGCGTTCTAGTGTTGAGGATATATTAGTATATATTCGCTAATTCCGTATATATGCTAATTCTACGTATTTAACTCACCTTCCTATAATCCCTCTCAAAATCGTCTATTATCGTAAGATATTATGGTTCCGAAAGAGCGTAAACAAGCCTCTAGAACTAATCCTTTGCTTTTAATCTATATACTTTCCTAACGTTCTTAGAGATGTGCTAATAACAGTATATAATATTAACAAACTCGCTATTGTTAATATTCTTAAGCGCCGCCTATAAGCCTTTATTACGGTCCGAGATAACCACTTAGCTCGGCCGAGCGAGTAGATCGGAATTCTATCTAGGCGGAGCCTTTAGATAGTGCTCGTGGGAGGTAAATTCTAGTGTTGTAAAGGCTAGCATAGTTATAGATAGGGTATTATTATAGTAGAAAGTTGTAAATGCGCTCCACGTATTGGTATTCTTACTCTCCACGATCCTAATACTTTTAATGATTGTACGGTTATTACTATCGCGACCTACGGTAAGGAGGAGAGTTTGTTAATAATAGAGCTTTAGGAACGTTCTATCGAAGCCAGTCTATAGAAGGCTATATGTGTAGATGTGGTTAGAACCGCCGAAGGAGACGAATATTCGTTGTATACGGTTTCGATTAAGGGTATATTCCGTTCTAATTACTAGATTCTTTGCCTCTAGCCTACGTAAATAAGTAGGTACTTGAACGAAGTTTCCCTCTTACTCTTTCTTTAATTTAAAAGTTAACAATTACTTGACCCTTTAAGCTTACCGTAACCGTATTCTTCTACCGTAATAGAGTTATATAGCGTCTAGAATCGCGATCGAAGGAGTCTTGGTATTAACTATAATAAGCCTAGGAACGTTCTTAAGAAGCTATATAGTTAAAGAGGTTAGTTAACGAATTACTTTCGTAGAGTTATACGTTACGTAATTGTGACGCTCGTTAATCGAGGTAACTCTAATAAATTTACTATAGTTGTACGCCTATAAAGTAAAAGGACACGTAGACGTAGGAATATCGAGCTTTAAGTAACAGCGAATATAAAGATATACTATATCTAATCGAGCGATATGGAGGACGTAGCCTTGAGCAATTGCCTACTCCGTAACCTTATAAATAACCTCACGGAAAGATAACAACTCCTGACCTGTATAGAGTGGAAAACTATCGATTAGATAAAGCTCTGTAGTTACGGACTATCCTGTATATAGTTCTATCGTGAGAAAAAGGCTAGAAGTATAGTTGTAATAAGAGAGTAACGATAAAGAGAGTAATAGTAGTATTAACGAAAAGAGAGTAATTATAGTATTAATAAAAAGAGAGTAAAAAAAAATCTCGAAGGCCCTTCAACGTATAACAAGCCTTACTTAATCGCTCCTTTATAACAATTATACGCTTATATAATTATATAAATGACTCTATTCTAGGTTCCTAACACGTAATTCAAGACATCTTACATTATTTGTAAAGCTTTTAATAGGGTTTAATAGAGGCGACGGCGAGGGTAAAACACGTAGAATTAGATGGTAGGGTAATACACTTGGCAATAAGGGTATTACAAGGGTAATAAGCTTAGTATCAGGGAATATAAACCCTGGTAGCAAGGGTTATATATTAATTAAGGTGTGGAAGTCGTGAAATACCCTTGTGACAAGGTACTCAAGTCGTTAAACGCTTTTTATTCCTGGGGGCCTGGAGGGGCGTTGTGCGTGCGAACCACTTCGTTGGCGACCGCGGAAGAGGGTGTGGTGGATCCGCCTTGATACTGTACTGTACTGTACTTCGAAGTATCTGCGATACCACCGAAATGCTGCTGGCTGCAAGTTTCGCATGGTGTTCGAGCGGCTGGTCGAGCGAGGATAGATTGCCAAGTACGTACTGTACATACTTTAAGTAAACACAGTACGGCTGGAGCTGGAGCAATATCATCCCGATCTGGTGCCGCATTATTGTTGTCTTTGCTGCGTGAAATACTTCGTATACTGCGTAAAGCGTTGTCTGCGGCGCGAGATTGTGAGAGGTCGAATTGTATTGCTTTTGGTTTCCCAACTGGATGAAAAAGCTTCCAAGCTTGGAGCTGGAGTGGGAGCTGGAGCTGGAGTGGGAGCTGGAGCWGGAGTGTACGGAGGTACTACCTAGGTACTTCGAAGTACGTAGTGTGGAGCGAGAGGGAGCTTGGAAGTGCGCGACGTGCAACCGATGCAAGAGCAAGTGTTCCCCACTCACCTGGTCCTGCGCAGGTACTCTTACAGTACCGTAAAATTTGACAGAAAGGAGGACGCCAGCTTCGAACAATACGGCCGCACTCTCTTCAAAAACTCCTTTTCCTCCTTTTCCTCCTACATCTTGCGTCTTGCGTCTTGCGTTTTACATCTTACATCCTACAACCACTTCTACTTCTTCTTCACAAAGTACATCCTCCCTGATATCCAAAAGGCACCTACGAGTTTATCCATCAATACGATTGAATTGAGTCTCCTCGAAGCAACCATCATTCCGCCGCCCTTTGTACCGTTGCCTCCACCTCATTATCTAGCTGTGCGCCGCCCTTTTCTGGCCGTTGGGACAACTTCACCTCACTTCATACCTCAGAATAACCTCAATTGACGTTTTCCTGAATTGACGAGTACGCGACTACCTACCAATCGATTCGCCGAGGATCAAGGGTCAACACGCTGCCATTGTGTACTCCGCGGCTGTTTGCGTTCGATCACGACTTCCGGCTTCATCCATTTCTTTGTCCCGGGTCTAGACGCCCATACAATTGGCAGCCGTTACACAAGCGACCTGACGAGTAACCTGCATCAACAGACTCACACAGCTCTGAAAACTATTGTCGGGTGGTCGTGAAAGGTCACAATCACAAGTCGGGTTGGGTTCCTTATCAAATAGCCCACGATAACGGCCCCGCAAAGCAACAACAACAGTCCAGTCAACATGGGTCTCTTCTCACGTAAGGACAAATCTAGCTCCACCACTTCTGGCAGCATACGCAAGAACTCGTCGAGTCTGGGTGAATTGCACTCCCAATCATCCCACTCGCAGTCTTCATTACGATCGCCCATCACCCCTAGCAGCCACAACAAAATGTCATTCCCCAAGATTGCCATGCCCAAGGCGCCCGACCCACAAGTCGATCCCGCAGGTTATTTGAGAAGCATCGGAGCAGTCCGAGAGAGATGCTCGGTGATGCTAGAGAAGGCGCGGAAGAATGAGTTAAACCACTTTGATGTAAACATGGCTGGTTTCGACGATACCACTAAATTCGTGGTGTCGATCATGAAGGTGCGGGGCATTTCCCTCCGTTGTGCTGCGTTACTTGTCGTGCGAAAAGCTGACGTGAGGATATGATGACAGCGCGACTTTGCTCCCGATTATGCAAGCATCCCTCCACATGGTCGTTGGCAGCATTTTAATGTGGGTGGGAGAGACCGCATTGCAGACCTTTCCAAAAGCTGGCCTGCTGAAGTAGATTCTTCCGAACGATGCCGCAGATATCTCGACCTATTCCTCGTCTCGGTCCTCCTCGATGCAGGCGCTGGTACTACGTGGTCGTACAAGAGCGTGGAAAATGGAAGGACATACCGGCGAAGTGAGGGTTTAGCTATTGCGAGCTTGGAAATGTTCAAGAGTGGTTTGTTCAGCAGCAATAAACAGCAGCCACACCAAGTTGATGGCGAGGGACTTAGGAGTCTGACAGTCGACGATATGCGTGCTGGACTGCAAGTCACAGATACAAATCCTGTCGCTGGCTTAGAGGGCAGGACGGAGCTCTTGCAGAAGCTGTCCGAGGCAATGATGAACCATACATATTTTGGCGCAGATGGAAGACCTGGTAATATGCTTGGTATGTGGGAGTCGATGAGTGTCTTCCAGGGCAATAATGCTAATTCTACTAGATTACCTCATTTCACACCCTACAACGCAAGCTTCCTCCGTACCGATTGTTCTTCTTCCAACTCTGTGGAGTGTTCTCATGGATGGACTCGCACCAATTTGGCCATCATCGCGTACAGCTATTGATGGAACAGCACTTGGTGATGCCTGGCCTCTGTCAGCCATGCCCGCCAACGCTCCATGGGAAACAATTGTTCCCTTCCACAAACTGACACAATGGCTTTGCTATTCGCTTATGCAGCCAATGACGAAATTAATGAATATCCATTTTGCAGGCGCGGAACTGATGACTGGTCTACCAGAATATCGAAATGGTGGATTATTCATCGACACTGGTGTTTTGACCTTGAAAAAGGAAGATGCCGAAAGAGGACTAGAGGCATTCCACCAAAACAGCCAAAGGGAGGGGAAGAAACCCACGGAGGTTGTCCCGATGTTTGAGCCAGATGATGATGTGATCGTCGAATGGAGAGCAGTAACAGTCTGCTTCCTAGATCTTCTTCTCGATGAGGTCAACTCAACATTGAATTTACACGGAACAGATAAGCTGTCGCTTCCACAAATGCTGGAAGCCGGCAGTTGGAAGGTATGTACTTCTGCTCCTCTTGTTCCAGTTCTAATCAYCTAACACTGAAAATAGGGAGGGAGAGAAATGGCCGAAATCTCACGACCAAATACTCAATGCCCACCAATTGCAATTCTATCTGACGGAACAGTCTTTTAAACGAATCTCTTTGACCCAGCAGTGCGCGCGCCTATAGCTTATCGTGTGGGATTGGACTTGCCTAAAAGTGGTATACCTGATTGCCTCGAAAGAGTTGCATCAGAAGTGAGCAATTGACTGTTTGAAAACGGCCTACCTGAYGGTAGAGAGCTGGGAATCAAAGCTATATGTGACCAATGATTTACGGTACGAAGCTAGATACCCTACATATGTTCAATGAGATTACCATTGGATTGCTCGCTGTGTTACTAGTGCCTAGAGATCTTCTAAACAACCAGATAATTCGCCTGGACATTGTGTTATATATAGTTGTGGGCGGTGTAGGCAGGACTTACGACCAGAGTCCAGGGTTCCAGGTTAGGAAAGATAACAATCACGTGCTATCCTAGGCTGGCCCCAGCCGTCTAGCTGCCTACTTCAACGACATACATGCAACGTCAATCAATTCTATGGCTCTCTATCATGTCAACCTTACCTACTTCGCCCTCTCCTCAACCGCCAGCACAAAAGCCAAGATGTCTCTTGGCATGTGTGCTTTGTCAGCAGCGCAAGGTAAAGTGTGACTGGAAATATCCTTGCTCTATATGCGTCAGTCCCGTGTGTAATGTATAGCCGGGACACAAGTTTCACGGAGAAGACGACGGAGATTTACAGAGAGAGAGTTGTTAGATCGTGTCAGGGAATATGAGGAGAAGTTGAGGGCGTGTGGCGTGGAATTTGAGCCTCTTCATGTGGCGGCGATTAAGGGAACGAGGTCGAGGGCGAGGACGAATTTGAGGAGGGGAGAGAAGAGATAGGAGCGGGAAGAGCCGATAGCGATACGAAGGATGGACCGGCTGTTTTTGGAAGCGGTGCGTTAGGAAGGCTGCGTGGGTCGCAATCTAAGTGTGTACTTTATCACGTTTCAAAGTGTCATGTACTATGTCAGTTGCTACTAGATGGATTGTTCCTAGATATATTCGGCATGCCATGAACGATGAGGTAATCTACAATTTCTAAGCTTCTTGGATTAAATTTTCTCTGCTAACTCACAAGCGAGATAGCGACAATGACGACTCTCTAGAAGATGGAATCCGTACCGAGATATTCAAACAAGCATGGGATCAAGCAGTCGAGAATGACGACAAACTGTTTTTTGCTTCAAACTAGACATTTGTCGATATGTATACCCTACATCCGCAACCCATCCAGATATTCCCACGCTGGCTGTGCCTGGATACCGTCAACCCACTGCTGAATGTCACGCATGCGCCTAGCATGCAAAGCCGTATGATAGACGCTGCTGGGAATGTCTTGATGATTGAACCCGCGATGGAGGCGCTGATATTTAGCATTTATTGCATAGCTGTGTTAAGTATTACAGATAAAGAGTGCCAGGCTACATTTACCACGTCCAAGGCACAACTGTTGGCGAGGTATCAACTTAGACATCAGAAAGCTCTGGCGAACGCTAGTTTTCTAAGAACTACAAATCATGACTACTTAACCGCGTTATATCTCTATCTCATAAATCTCTGTCCGACACCTCCGTCACGCTCGGCATCGCACAACACATGAATCCTGTCTCCAATCCTCAAAGCAGAAATGAGCTGAAGACTCTGGTGGCTCGCATGGGAGAAATGGCAGATTTTAAAGCTGCTGCCCTACTTGGGACTGTCGCGTGAACGTGAATGTAAACGATACAGATCTCTGTCCTGATATGAATGAACTCCTGCATGTCTAGAGCTTTAATGACTGATTCCCTCTGAGGCGTTGAAAACTATAATAAATATCCTACTCTAAGCACCTCTAGACACCGCATAGCACCACACGACACCGCACTCTACCCTACTCGAAGTAAGTATATGAGCGTAAACGTACAAACATCACAATCCACTATCCAGGGAAATAGACCTATCAAGCTACGTCTCCCAATTACAGGGCAAGAAATCTTTAGCTTAGTCGTGGTAATGATTAGTATTTGATTGTTTGCTTGACGTATAATAAAGTAGCTTTAGTAGACTTATACTGTCGATACATCGTGGGATATTACTGCGTACTATATCTGAAGTTACCCTACTAGTCACTCGCTTAATAAGATCGCTCATTGAAATCGCTCATTAATACCGAATTACTACTACTATCCTTCTCTTTAGAATTCTGTCAGGATGTATCCTGGGCAGGTGATTCTCTTATCGGTATTAGTTTCTAAAGTATAAGCAGCTGGGTAGACGATTATAAGATATAGGAGATGTTTATATTCATAAACTTACTTACTAAGCAATAACATGTTCGTAACTTACCTACCTATCGCCTATAATCTACCTACAACAGTAGACCCACGTCGTGGATTTAGTCTAGTTTCATCACTTACTAGATTTTACATAACAAAGCAAGGCGCTTTTCCCACCTCGCGTGGTTTTATAAGTTAGATTATAGTCTACTAGCCGTACTGTCTGAATTTCGAAGGAGTCTTAACAAAGAATGAAATGGATTAGTGATTCTACTAGACCTGGACTTAACGCGTCCGGGATGAACGATGTTGTTGTTTTGCTACCGCTGGATATATTAAGTACCCACTGTATAGTATATCCATTGCCCATCTTGAAATCACAGGAGCAATTATTTAGAGATGGATGAAGGTATGTACATCGCCTATCCACCGGACATCTATTCTGTCAGATGGATAGAATTGAGATTTCATAACATAGGCCAGTTGAAAAGATAGAGAGGAATACAGGCTAGTCAGTGTCTACGAAGACTGCTGTTCCCTGAAAAGCGAGGACGCTTTATCTCGGGCTTCTTCAAAAAGTAAGTAGATGTGCGCCTCGATGGCGAAGCACTCGTTTCCTTACAAGAACAAGTCCTGATGGTAAAGGCTGCGAATTTATATAGCCTTATTCTTTATACCTCGAATTTCAGACTACTATAATGTGAGAATATAACAGAGGGTTGTATAATAATTGTATATCTAAGAGTGTAGATTCTTGCGTTCGCATGAGAAAAGTTGAGAAGATTAGGAAGGATAGAAATGGGATGTAGGATTCTAGATTCTAGAATTATTAGATGTGGAGATACTAGATAGGTACGAGTATATATTTGCAAAGTCCGAAATTCCAAGCACAGAACGCCGTAAAAGTTTCCCAACGCCACCTAACGAACTATTCTAGAACCCAATGAAATTTCAAACCCCCTCCATCGCCTCGGTATCCACCATCTTTTTTTCAATCTCCCCCTCCTCCTTACTAGGCTTAAAGTCCCCCCACTTCAACAAATCCTCCAGACTCCCCGTCCGATCCTCAACACTCAATCCCTCATCGCGTTCCACACTCTCCCTTCTCTCAACCCACCCCCCCTCCCTCTTCATCTTCTCCACCGTCTGATTGCTATACCTAATATCCCTCATCGGCGGCGGACTCTGCGGAGCGCGTTTCATATACGGCGGTTCTATTTCGCTTCGGGATTAACACCATCCTCCTGGTCGTCGCTCGCCGCCTTATGATTCGAATGAGATCAAGTAGGTGGTTGAGGTGCTGAAGGGTGAGGAAGCTGCTCACCAAAATCAAAAGGCATCAACCTAACGCGTTCCTCCTCCTCCTCCTTCCTCTTCTGCTTATTATAACTCTCCACCAAATCCTCCAAGATCATCTCATAGCCGACTCCCACGCCCCTTTCCCCACCACTATCTTCTCTCCCCCCAAAATCCAACGCCTTAAACCCTTCTTCCTCCTCAACCGTCTCCAGCAACTTCCCGAACGTGATCTTCCGCCCCCAGCGAATCCGATCGACGACACGGTATTCGATCTCAAACGGCAAACCTGGGGGTTTCAAATCCCGCTCTCGATCACGCGTACTACGTTTCGCAGCGCGCTCGCTCTCGCACCAAAGACGGATAGATTCCGAGCCCTCGACGCTGCGCTGCCCGATACGATGGACGCGGGAATACACTTGGGCTTCGCGCGCGAATTTGATGTCCGGTTCCATGAGGATGACGGCGGAGGCGCGGGTTAGGTTTAGCCCTTTTCCGATTTTGTGGGTGTGCCCGATGAGGATGCGGATTACGGGTGGGGGAGGGGGGAGTTGGTTGAGTTTTGAGCGCTCGCGCGCGGTGAGGGGGAGGGTGGTGGATGCGTGGGTTGAGTCGGAGATTTCGGAGAAGGATTTTATGATGGGGGTTGTGTCGCGGGAGGGGGTTGTTAGGAGGATTGTGCCGAGTTGGTAGGGGGTTATGTTGCTGGGGAAGTAGGTTAGGATGAACTGTGGGTTTCGTTAGTTGGGAGGAGAAGGGGTTGGATGGATAGGGGGGCGAACGAGTTTTATGATTAGGACTGTGACGTCGTTGGCTGATATAATGATGAGTTTCCTCTCACGGACGCGATCACCGTCGCAGACCTCGTCCTTCTTCGCGAAGAACGCTTTGAGATAGCCGTAAAGGAAGCCCATCTTGGGACTTGTCTCGACGATTTGTTTGAGATGAGTTGCGTAAAGACTCTTCGGCAGCTGCGAAGCCGAACCACGAATCCTCGTCTCTTCGCGGTCAAAYTCGAGATGATCAGGGCCAGGAGGAGCAAGGGCGAATTTGACTAAGTACGGAAAGGTAGCAAAGAGTCGTAACTTGAGCGCAAAGCCGTATTCAAGTCCAAAAGGCAGCACTCCATCGAAGGGTATCTGGGCAACGGCTTTACTTGGATCCGGATTCTCAAGTGCCTTTTTCATCTTTGCCTTCTCTGCTTCTCGAATGGGATCCACGACGGTCTTTTTGAACTCGCCTATCTCAGCGTCGTAGATGGGATTCCACTTTAGCGCCACGTCGGTGTGGTAATGTGGTTTGAGTGTAATAAGCGGATGACCGAACCACGAGCTTTCAGCCGTTCGGCGGATCAGAAACATACGTAGGAATGGTGCGAAGCCTTTTTTCAATGTGTCATTGGAGGCACCGTAGCCGCGGCCTCTGGATACGAAGGTGGAGTACTCTTTGGCGATATAGTCGAGATTTTGGTAAGTGAGTTTCTTCATCTTCGGATTCGTTTGCCATGCAGTTTGCGTGACTCCGCCCGAACTTTTGTATTTGGGAGCTCGATCTTCAATCGTCCAGAGGATTTGTTCCAGGTCCCGCGGAGAGACTGTGAGTGGTGTTCCGGAATATCCCCAGAAGAAAGGGGAATTCGTGCTAGGGATGTCTGAAAGAACACCGCCTTTACTCTCATTCTTCTTCGGTTTCGATTCGTGCATCTCATCAATCATCGCAATCCCAAACACGATACCGGCATTTTTGACTTTCTTTTGAGCGGTTTTGTTGTCTTTGGTGTATTGGATTTCCGTCTCGTATTCGAAATTCTTGAGGAAGTTCTTGAAGCCAGGAGCGGTTGATAGGAGAAGGATCCTCTCTTGACCCACTACAGGTTCATCGACTGCGCATTTCTTCTTGATATCACTAGTGAGGCGATTAGATTTCAGCCTTTGTTGCGAGGCCGGACTCTTCGCATCTAATAGCACACTCGCGGCTTTGCCACCGAGCGTGAATGCTGGCGGATGGTTAACAAAAAGTTTCATCTCGAGGCGTTTATCGCCCGTATCGACATGTTTCTCCCACTCCTCCATCCAAGTAAACACCAAAGGTGGCGGCACGAATGCAACCCGCACGCCTGGCTGCGGTGGCATGCGACTTGATGGATTGCTTGCGGAACATGGACAACATATCCAATATGGACGTTCTTCCTCGGTTGGACACGGAAGTGGGTTATTGGCATCCATATGATGTTTGCCATCGTCGACTCCCTTCGCGCGTGTGTTGTTGACTTGATTCCATAGCCAACCGAGCTGGCGTTCGATCACCACGTAAGCGAGGAACGAGAGCGTTTTACCGAGTCCCATCTCATCACCAACAAAGCCCCCTCCAGCTTCACGGGATTTGGTGAGCTGAAACCAGGTTCCGAATGCTTGATAAGGGTAGAGACGAGATTTCAAGCCCGAGATGCGGATCAGCTCCGAATTCGAATGGTTGGTAGGGTCAATTTTGAAGAGAGCACAGCATTCTTGCCAGCGTGAGAAGTTATCATCTAGACGATCTGGGTCTTGTAATTGGGTCAATTGAGGAGCGTTGGCAAGCGCTTGCAGTCTGTCGCAGTCAGCGTGCTGTAATTTTGAAGAAATAGAGAAATTAAAGCTTACTGGGCAGCTGTGAACTCTTTATTGTCAGTAGAAACACCCACCTCTTCCAAGGCCTCCGCATTGTATTGCTGGATACGATTGGCATATTCGGGTTTGGCCTCTTCAGGATCTTTAGCAGCATTGTTTGGATCCTCATCGCCGTGATATTCATCCAACAAGTCTTCAACAACTGTCTCCTCTTCACTCCGTCCCTTGACAAACACCTCCCTTCCTACCTCGGTAGCCAAATCCTTGAATTTACGGTCTTGCTCCTTCAATCTCTCTTTCTCAGTCGCCTTATCCAGTTTCCCAGCTTTCTCCTTAGTTGGATATCCCGCGACCGATTTAAAGGGACTGCGAAAAAGAGAAGAAACACGGTTTCGTCCCGCGGGTGTTGGCGACCCACGTCTGGGATACCCTGCTCTCGCTGGAGCGGCCGAGGGACGGCTTGATGAGTCTCTTGCAGGAGAGCCTCGGGATGGTTTATTTGCAGCCAATGAGCCTCTCTGAATCCCAATGATCGAGTTCCTCGATCTTGCCTTGGACGACACTCTAGGCTCTGAGATAGGTTGGCCTTCCTCTCCACCCACAACCTCCTTGTCTTTGCCCTTCCCCGTGAAAGCCTCACCCAGTCTGCGGATCGGACCCTTCTTCTTCCCGGGAGAAGTAGGACTGGTCGGAAAGGAACTCGTCCCTTCGTCCCCGGAGGTAATTTGAATCGCCGGGACGACAGAAATCGGATCGTTTCCGGCGGGGCTCTGAGGAGTCTTGTGAAAGCCTTGACTAGGACTAGCCAGCGCACTGTCATCTGCATAGTGGCTAAAGTCAGGAGTCGGAGCACGCACAAACTTTCTTAAGGCATCTTCATATGCATTCGCTGGCTTTGGGGGTATTGTGCCCTTACGTACAGCATCGGTCCCTACACCTGCCCTCGCAGGAAAAGGTCCTGCACCTTGACGAGTTGGATATTTTGAGCCAGGCGCTTTATTCTTCGCATCTCGAAGGCGCTGGTTGGCTCTGACTCTGTTCTCGCGAGCTATCCTCTCGGCTTTGTTCTCCATAATGAAAGTAAATTCAATGGTCCCATCTTTCTGGAATCCTCTGAATAGGAAGGTAATAGCAGCCTCAAAATCCTTCTGCGCTTTGATAACCTTGAACTTCCTGCGCATCTCGTAGCCGAATTCTCCATGACGAAGATTGATTTTCTTGTCTTTGAACCGCGGCGTTGAATTGAGCGCACGTTCGAACTCGCGTCGGAGGATATCAAACTTATAGTGAAAATCTTTCATGTTGTCTGCTCCGGCGGGAAGGGCTTTGTAAGCGTGGAGTTCCTCCGTAGCAATCTCGTTAGTTTTATCCTCAGACATCACTAAAAGCTTGAAGATCACCAGTCCTCTGTCCTCAGGAGGAGGGGCGACGATACTGGTCAAAGTGCTGACTGGCTTGTTGAGAGGTGCCGTATCCTGAGCCGAAAGAGCGACGCCGATGGCATCAGGATCAGCGATGATTGGTTTCTTGTTTCTGGCTATCATCTGGTGATACCAGAGATCTATCACAAAAGACAAACTCCATGGGCGTAACCATTCACGAGGAATGTCATCTGGCTCTGGCCACTCGAAGATGAAATCCGGAATGAATTCGACGACTTCGTCGCCGATTGTTTTCATGTGGGCCAATTTGGATTCGTCTAGCTTGTCGGTTTCGAAGAGACCGGCTGTGGAACATTTCTTGTGAACGTGCTCGGTGATTTTGACAATTTCTTGTTCGTGGGCCTTGAGTCCATTCCAGAAGATGCTCATGTCGGGTCCTACTGAGGGCGGTGGTATGGTTGATTTAAACCAGATTGCTCGACCTGCCTCATCGCCCGGAGGCATATTGGCTATAGGAGCATCTGCAATAGGTGAAACTGAGCTTGATTCGACCATCTTGGTAGAGATTTGGCCCCTACTATACGGGATAGGTAGAAAGATACGAGGTCGTCAATGAAACATCGATGTAACTTTGTGATATGAAATTCTCCATCAAGACTTACTACAACTTCAACTCTCGACCACATGGTCATGTTTCTTTGTAAAAAAGGTGAAGCTTGATATTCCTGTTTGCGGCAATCCTGGAAACAAAGAGCTCGACTTACAATAATATCGTGACAAAACGCAACTATCCGGAAGCAGATAGAGTCGAGAAAGAAAGTTTAATACAAAGAGAGTCATTCCTTTGACAGACTTGTCATACCCTAATATGGGGAATATCGAAAGTGCATCAAAGACTTGTTGACGGTAAGAAATCAACCTTGGAAAACGGGGGAGGCCATCACGTGATCACGAGTCCTCACGACTTCTGCCACGACTTCGGTATCGTTTTCGTATCAAGCACAAGGCGATAATCGAAAGGGGTCAGATATCGCGATCAATATCTTGATCTTATCGTGAGTGTTGATTGATGGAAGGTGGCGTTGACCATACAAAACTGTACTTCAGCGGCCATATACCTCCAACGTATTTTCATTAATGTACGCCATGCCCTCGGCACGATAAATATCGCTCTCCAAGTATGCTCCACACGTAACATTGACACTCCAAACAATGTTGTCTCCCTCACCGCCACCAGCCGCAACATCATAAATCGGCCAGTCTACCTTTCTATCTAGCCCATGGTAATTGGGGTTCCCTTTGGTGACGAAACTAACCCAGCTTCGCGACATGTAGATGGCTAGGTCTTGAAACTTGAGCGAGTCGCCAGGGGAGAGATTGCCAAAGGGGTCGACTGCGTAACCTTCGCCGCGGGTATTGTTGAAGACAAATGAGACTTCTTGGAAATGAGTAGCGCCGACGTAATCTGGCATCCCAGAGACAGTCACGTCGAAACGATACGAGTAGCTTGGCACGCCAAATTTCGACCAGGCGTGATTCGCTGCGCGGCGAGGGGCGTTGACTGTAATATCTCCAAAATAAGATTGGAGTCGGCGTATCTGGGAACCTAATGCTTGGGACACCGTCGAATTTGGCATGTATGGCCAGGTTGAGAAGGATGGGATGCCTATTACAGGAATATCGGGATAGAGATATGAAACTATCTTTGCAGCAGTGGATGTTGGTGAGATACCACTTTCATTCAAAGCGATCAGGAAATCAGCTTCGGTGTTAACGATGGGTGTGGATGGACTGAAGGCTGTTCCTTCATCGGTGTTGGTCCCAATGACTAGTGGAACGCGAACGAAGTTTCCATTGTCAAGCTGGATGCTCGGATAGGTCACAACGAAGTCATTGTCGATCATTGGCGGGAACGGGCCAACACCTGGGAGGGAGGAATTCAACGCAGTGTTTAATGTCTCATATGGGAGGGACCGAAGACATGAGAGAGAGGTTGTGGTGTTGGTCGGCGCGCAAAAAGTTGCAGCAACGATGGCGTCGTAAGACGTTTGGTAGGTGGTGCTGTTGTAGCCCGGTGGAGATGACGCGAAGAATTCTACAGCAGGGCCGCCAGATTCGGCGATTGCTCCAGTAAAGAGGTTATCGTCTCGCCCTATGAAGGTAATTAGTAAGTTCATTGATGAAAACACTTCTAACACAGATCCGCGTACCATTGTATGCTAGTAAATGTGCTCCCACGCTCTGTGCACCAGCACTCTCACCCCAGATAGTCACTTTCTCTGGGTTGCCTCCAAAGGCAGCAATGTTCTCCTGCACCCAATGCAACGCCAATCTCTGATCTCTAAATCCAAGATTAGTTATCCCCTCGGTTAAGACTTCTTTCCCACCTAAGAAGCCCCAACCTGAGAGACGATACTGAATGCTAATACCGATCATTGGGGTTTTCATGTCCACGCTGTTTTGCACAGGAAAGCTGAGATTATAACGAGGGTCATTGGAACCGCCCATGAAAAGCCCACCACCGTGAATCCATAATGCCACAGGCAACGAAGCGTTGACATGAATGTTGCTTGGTCGGATAATGCTTAAATAGAGACAGTCTTCAGAAAGGTCATGTCCAAGATCGTCTCCACCATAACCAACACAGAAAGGCGAGTATGCTGTAGCTGGGCGGGTTTCTGTCCACGAAGTGTTCAAGCTTTGAGCAAGACGGAATCGTAGATCGTCAACCGGCGGCTGGCAAAGGTCAGCTATGATTGTTTCTTGTGCCGGAACTGGATAGTCTTACTTGGGCATATGGAATGCCAAGAAATAGGTCTTGGTTGTAGGTCGGATTGTACACACCAGAATAAGAGCCGTTCTTGACGGTTACTACTGGGGAGCTAGTAGTCCGAGRCTGATATATAGAAGGGATAGCTTTACAACATCCCGCAAGTGCGAAGAGGCCAAAGACTGAAGACCACATAGTGTAAAAAGCTTCTGGTGTAGCACGGAAATCTACTACCATGCCGGTTATGTTCTTATATATTTCTTCCATTTCGACATAGAGTCCTATCCGGAGAACTGAGCCCGAGGCTACGGCAAAACTCTGGGAGATATTAGCTCATCCGTCCAGCTCCACGGCGCTGCATTCCGATGACTCGTAGCTTTAGTTTATTCTGTTTCTAGCCAAAGTAGTTGCATAGATCTTAGTAATGAACCAGTATGTCAAGCTTTGCCGGGGTCGCTTACACCGTCACCAACGGCTCAATTCAAAGGTGGGGGTGGGGAGTATGGAGAACCTGGAGAAGCCTACCGAGAATTGGCGCAAGAGTGGGAGACCGGACTGAAATCAGCTCTTGAAATCAGCTCTGTGGAGATTATCCGCACTAGAATTTTCCAACAGATGACCAAAAGTTCACCAACAGACGATGCAAATGACGGTGTTGTGCAAACAAGGTTGTGTAGCTGCAGGTGAGAACGCGGGGTTCAGCATAATCCGCCGAGATCGAGACGGACTTTCTCACGGCCTTCTGATGCACGGCTTGCTGGCTCGGCAATTGCGAAACTAATACGAGTACAGATCTTGGAGGATATTCCCAATAGCGAGAGCATGAGTAGAAGAGAGGTGGAAACAACAGCTCAACTTTATGTTTGGATATTGTCGTGTTTCGCGAAAAGGCTCTGTGCGAATAGTAATCGCTTGGGCAGTCGTATCACATGCAGGTACCCGATAAACGTCATCTGTCGAATCTTGCTTTAATTAGAGACGCGCCGCGCTGTAGAAGAGCATGCAACTAATATGGTCAAGAGTATCGTGACAACGATCTCATGCCTCGGTAGCTTTCTCAATCTAGGATCTCCGCTKCGTCCCAATCGCTGTCTTCAATGATCTTGCCGAGGGTTGCAGACTTGCTAGCGTGAGTACGAGCAAACTGTTTTGACTGTGAAGAGTTGCTGGCCATTGATTCTGTATCGGAAGCTCCAGGATCGTCAACGACATGCCAGTTGTCGCCTGAATTTGCGGCAAGTCTCTGTGAAGCAAAGTCTCTCATCACGTTCACGTCGTCACCCACTTCTGCTTCGTCCTCGGAATCCATATCCGACGCATCAATCACTTCCTGCGACAGGTCGTTCGTCTTTCCTTTCCTCACTCTTTTCGCCCTGAGGAGTTTCTGCACTTCTTTCTGGCCTCTAATCCGAAGGCTCAACTCCTTCACAAGATCCACCCAAACCAAATCTCCCTTGCAGCCCGGGCAGGTACCTCTGATAGGGACTAAATCATCGTCTGCACCTTGCATGAAATGTTTGCTCAAACAAGCCATGTGAGTAACCGTTTCGCAAGCAATATTGGGGCAAATAATGTAAAGACCGGCGTCATGCTCTAGCTCCGTGTCGCATATTTTGCAGCTACCTTCCCTTTCAAAGTCTGTGATCTCTTTTGCCTTTTCGACAAAAAGCTTTTGGTTCCCGTAGTCGACTGGCAGGTGTGCCATACGTTGGTAGATGACTGACTTTCCTGAAGTTGCCGCTTCATCATCATCATCAGATCCGCTGTTTTTATCCTCTTGGAAATCCTTGATAACAGTGATTGAACTCCGAATGGGCTCATTTGCGCCCTTGGTCCACCGTATCCAGGCATGATATACAGTCTTGGAAAAGAAACGAATCTCGAGCGGCCATCGAGAGAAGGAAGGCGAGCGAAGCAAGACGTGAAGGTTTGAAAGCAGAGAAGCAACACTATGCCGTGGTCGCTTCAGATGGCCGGATCGTTTCTTTTGTGTGGCGCGTTGTATACGTTCTTCTGGTGCAATATGTAGTGTGATGTGAGGATTCTGCCAAGCCCATCTGGAAGAGGATTAGACAGGCTTATATGTATTTAGAAATATAACAACACATAGATTTCCATCTGGGATAATGGATCAGCAATAGGCGATATTGACATTTCTTTCCGTCCTCCCATGAAGCCCAAGGTGCAGTCGAATGTTCCACGTGACTTCAAATGCTTGAGAACATAGTAGAGACTGGAGGCAGTAGCTTACTCGAATTGAAGAGCCGCAATGTGGCTAGGAAAACCTGTAACAATGCAAGTCATCTCCCATGGCCTCAGCTTCGGCCTTGATGTCCGTACAGCTCCGCCCTTAGCCAATCCATTGTGCTGACGAAGTCGTCGCACTGAGAATGAATTGGAAGGATTAGAATACGAGGGGATCAGAAGCAGGTGGCGGCGGGTATATCTCACCTGGATTGGGAGTTGACCCGACATAGACACTCACACGAGACACGGTAGATCTCAAAAGATAACAGCAATAGAAAGCGGGAATGGGACGGTCGAGAGGCATCGACGTCTTGAATGAGGCTCTGCGGTGGTGTGGTTGACGGGGACGGAGGTCTACYGTGTCGTCTCGCGGGCGTTCAATCAATGTTGGATGTTCATGGCACGTGCATGGATGCCCAGGCGTTCCTCGGCTATCGTATCGTCACGCTTCAGAAGTATTTCGGGACGGTCGGGACGATCTTGCAGCGTCATCCGAAGAGAATAAGCGGTCGTCTGTACGACATACTTATTATTCATCTGTATTTCTGTATTGCTTCACTGCAATAAGCACCAGATTCCGATATAGTCGTATGTTGAATTTCAGTTGCGCGTGCAATCAACCTGCATTACCTAGGTACTTACCTAGGTAAGTAGACATAGATATTTGCGCCTTATATAATCGCAGGCTAAGCGCGAGTCACGTGGACGTTGTTTCACGTGGAATGCCGCATGACAAAGCCCTGGAGAACCGCGCCTTCCCACCCTCGGATCTCCCGACGATTGTTTGTTCAAGAATGAGAATGGAAGCGACATGGGGCCATTCTCAACGTCAACTCATTTCCATTGGTGGATAACCGAATTTTATGCTTTTGAGACCCACCCCAATCCTGGTCGTATCAATCCGCCAGAATTCGGTGCGGTGCTTCAACCCGCAAAAAGACGGGACCGCATCCTATCACCAGATATCACCAGCGCAGGCAATGATTAAATATAGCACCACCCCGTGACATGGATACTATTGTTTTKTGATTTCAATCGTCACAAACAGACGACTTGTTTCTTTGATATATATGCCCTCATGCGAATTGATTCTGGTGCGGTAGGATCTGGGGAGGTGCGTGAGGTACAGGGCAGGGTTGTGACGTGCTGGCTGGTGGCAGAACGTGCCGGCCTCACTAGTGCTTTTACTCCGTAGTGAATGAGGGCTGGTCACTCCGCCGTACAGTACAGTGCAGTCAGTGCCTCTCCACCCAAAAACCATCTCTCGATATCACCACTTCTTCCTCCTCCACCCTTCATTCGACCCTTCTGAACTCCTCATTCGCGATCACCGCACCACTCGTTCTCGCTCACTCAGACGACGACGACGTACACTTTTCCATCGGAAATCATATCCTAGGATATATGGTAGTGTCATACACCAGATAGTGCATGGTTCCGTCTCTCATCTGGTAGATGTGCGAGGGGGGCTGCAACCAACATATCGAATTCACCGAATTGATATCTGGTCTTCGAGACAACCACCTTCGATGAGCACGACCGGCGAAAGATATCTGACTCTCCCAATCCATTGTGCGCCATAATTACGACCGACATTTCTCTATACCCACCGTCACGATGGTGCAGGTTCCGACGATGACCGCTGCCTCGCTGGCCACGATGCGAGCCTCACCCGCGAGTGCCACGGCCAGTAATGCGGCTTCAAATCGAGGAAAGCCTACGGTGAATGGAAATACAAACAATCCTGCCGCCGCAYCGCAGCCTCTGAGTGCCATGCACTCTCTGCCTCTCGACCTGACCAGTGTAGAGAGGAGGGGACAGCCGACGGCGAGCCGAGAGACCACGAAGAGGATACGACCTCATGGCCTGGAAGAGGCGCCAACATACAAGCCGACGGAGGAAGAATTCAAGGATCCATTTGAATACATGAAAAAGATTGCACCGGAGGCTTCCAAGTATGGCATCTGCAAGATTATTCCGCCCGACTCATGGAAGCCAGAATTCGCAATCGATACTGAGGTATGTACCGTACGGACTCTAAGACGGATCCCATTTTGGCTCTTGCCAAACAACATCAACGCCGAAGAGAGTGGCAAACACTCTTTGGCACGTCATCCAAATAGAGCGCATCACTAACTCGTAGCAGCGCTTTCATTTTCGCACCCGCAAGCAAGAATTAAACTCAGTTGAGGGCAGTAAGTTCCAGATTCACTGCGCGACGCCCGCGCACCCAATTTCAGCATACTTACCACAAATCTAGGCACCCGGGCAAACCTTACCTACCTCGATCAGCTGGCGAAATTTCACAAACAGCATGGCACAAATCTCAATCGATTTCCGAGTGTTGACAAACGTCCCCTTGATTTGTACAAACTCAAGAAGGCCGTAGAACAGAGAGGAGGCTTTGAGAAAGTATGTAAGCTTAAGAAATGGGCAGAAATCGGACGAGATCTTGGATACAGTGGGAAAATCATGTCATCACTGTCAACATCACTGAAGAATTCCTACCAAAGATGGCTGTTCCCATACGAGGAGTATCTCAGGCTTGCGAAACCTGGCGTTCACCAACAATTGGAGTTCGAATACGGAGGACCTCTCACACCATCTCCGGCAAACTCACCAATGAAAAAGTCATACCAAAACACACCCTCAAGTCTCCGAGGGGACTCACCTGCCATTAGAGCTACGGATGCTCTGAATGCGTCTATGAAAGACGAATTCGAAAGGACGATGAAAAACATTCCCTTGCTCGACGCCCTAGCAACTCCACCGCCTCAGCCTCAACCTCAACCACAAGTGCAAACACAACCACCGCCCACTACATCTGGATTTACTGCGGTCAATACTGGCGGCTTCACCCCCGTAAACGCCGCCCCTGCAACGTTTACACCAGTCAGTATCAATCGACGCGATCGCGAACGAGAAGAGCGAAGTTTCACGCCACCAAGACGACCTCCATTTGATAGTCCCATGGGCTCAGCAAAGAATACACCAGAATATCGGCCTTCTGCCCTTAGTTCGGCTCCAGTAGTCAACGGCTTTTCGTCAAATCTACTATTGAAGCGACAAGTGAGTCACGACAGTATCGATTCGCGCTCTCGAAAGGGAAGCCAACCTCTTGACGATGGCGAAAATGGCGGACGGCGAAGCAAACGTCTCAAAAAAGGTATGCTAACAGCTCAATTGCATTTTTCRTCTCAAGTAGSGCTTGTAGCGGCTCGGTTATGATTTACTCCAGGACGCGATTTATGCGTTCCTTCCCCTTGTCGTCGCATGTTGATTGGCGATCCGCGACCCGGCTAATAAATCATCTTGCAGATGCGGTGCCAACAGTGGCTGGATCGCACATGACCTTGTTTCGACCAACTCCTCCCAGGATTCCAGGAGAGCACCGATCATCGGCTCCTGGTGAGGTAAGACAACCTAATGCTAACTATGATTTATCAAATTTTGATGCTTCCCAGAAGTGCGAACATTGCGGCAAGAATGATGAGCACGCCAAGTTCTTGATTTGCGAATCATGCGACCATGGTTATCACATGCAGTGCCTCGATCCTCCGTTTGCAAGTAGACCAGACTACGATTGGAATTGCCCCCGATGCCTTGTTGGTGATGGACAATTTGGTTTCGAAGAAGGTGGAATTTACTCGCTGAAGCAATTTCAAGAGAAAGCGGCAGATTTCAAGGAGGGCTACTTCCAGAACAAAATGCCGTTTGATCCGGTACTCAATTGCCCCCGGCCAGTCACCGAAGACGACATCGAGCGGGAATTCTGGCGACTAGTTGCGAGCCTGGAAGAAACTGTAGAAGTGGAGTATGGTGCCGACATTCATTCCACCACTCATGGCAGCGGCTTTCCAACAATCGAGAAAAATCCTCAGGACCCATACTCAACAGATCCATGGAACCTAAACATTATGCCATACCATCCCGAATCCCTGTTTCGACATATCAAATCCGACATATCTGGCATGACAGTTCCTTGGCTGTATGTGGGCATGATCTTTTCAACATTTTGTTGGCACAACGAGGATCACTACGCCTACTCGGCAAATTATCAACACTTTGGATCGACCAAGACGTGGTATGGCATTCCGGGTGAAGATGCTGAAAAATTCGAGGCTGCGATGCGCGACGCAGTACCCGAGCTCTTCGAGACCCAACCGGATCTTCTGTTCCAATTAGTTACTCTATTGACGCCTGAGCAACTAAAGAAGGCCAACGTTAGGGTGTACGCCCTTGACCAAAGGGCTGGCCAATTTGTTGTCACATTTCCCCAGGCTTACCATGCTGGCTTCAATCATGGTTTTAACTTCAATGAGGCTGTCAACTTTGCTCCTAACGATTGGGAACCATTTGGTGACACCGGCGTCGAGCGGCTACAACAGTTCCGGCGCCAGCCTTGCTTCTCTCACGACGAGTTGCTATGGACTGCAGCTGAAGGCGCCAGTGGCGCAGTCACAATTCAGACCGCAAAATGGCTCGCGCCAGCTCTTGAGCGCTTGCGAGATCGCGAGACAGCACAACGAAAGCTATTTCTTGGCAAACATAAAGAACACGAGGGGCCATGCGTCGTCACCGATACTATTGAAGACGATAGTGGCAAATGCCAACTCAACTTCGTTCTCGACGAGGAAGATGTGCCTGAAGAGGAGTATCAATGCACATACTGCAAGGCATATGCATATTTATCGCGGTTCAAGTGCGACGCCAGCGGTAAAGTCATGTGTATGGTGCATGCGGCAAGTTACGATTGCTGCACAATGCCAGTAGATGAAAGATACGCTGGAAAGAGCCACACCTTACATTATCGTCGGACTGCCGACGCGATTGAGGGAATCTACTCCAAGATTGCCGAAAAAGCTCATTTACCAGAACAATGGGAGGAGAAAGTTGAGAAGCTCTTGGATGAGGACCCCACTCCACCCTTGAAAAGTCTACGAACTCTGCTCAACGAAGGAGAGCGCATCCCTTATCCWTTGAAATCGCTACAAACATTGAGACCCTTTGTAGAGCGATGCAATGAGTGGGTAGATGAGGCTACGAACTACATTGTACGAAAACAGCAGAATCGTCGCAAGAATGAGAAGGCTTGGCGTAAAGGTAGCAAGGCCGCGGAGATGGAAGAGCGAGATCGCGAGCTTCGGAAAGTCGAAAACGTCAAGAAACTCTTGAGAGACGCTGACAAGATTGGATTTGACTGCCCTGAGATTACCCAGCTACGTGAGCGCGCCGAAGCCATAGACAATTTCCAAAAGGATGCTCGGGCCGCAATCGCAAATGTTGTTCTTCGCCAAACACAAGAATTTGAAGAGCTGCTTCAACTTGGGCGGGGATTCAACGTCGACATGCCAGAGATTGAGAAGCTTGATAAGATCGTACAACAAATGAAGTGGAACGATCGTGCGAGGGATAATCGCGGCCAATTCCTCACCTTGAAAGAGGTTCAAGATCTCATCGAGGAAGGCGAGAAGCTTGAAATTCCCCAATTCAATGATTACCTCCACCATTATAGAGAGCAGAGAAATGCAGGATTACATTGGGAGGACAAGGCAAAAGAACTGGTCAACGCCGAATTGGTGCATTACCCTCAGTTGGAAGCTTTGTCTGCCCAGGCTCAGGCTGCGGCACTGCCGGTTTCTCCAGAGACATTGGCCCAGGTTGAACAAATTCTCAACAAGCAAAGAGAGGCTCACAAACAGATTGTGTCCTTGTACGAGAGGAGTAGAAATGAGGACATCACAAAACGTCCTAAGTATTCGGAAGTGCGCGAAACCATGGAGCATCTCACGGAACTGAACAGCAAGCCAAATGGCACCTTGGATCTCGAGAAGGAACAAAAGCGACACGAAGACTGGATGCGAAAGGGCAAGAAACTCTTCGGCAAGGCAAATGCCCCTCTTCACATTTTGAAGTCGCACATGGAATACGTGTTAGAGCGCAATGTCGACTGCTTCGATATCAATGCAGACAAGCCAAGAATGCCAGCTGAACCTGCTTCTCGTGAGCCGAGCCCATCGGAAGCAAAACTTCACACTTGGGAAGACCCACGATTCCGTGAGGTATTCTGTATCTGTCGACGAATCGAGGCAGGAATGATGATTGAGTGTGAGCTTTGTCACGAATGGTAAGGTTGACTCGAAGTCTCATCTCGGGTTATGCTAATGGACTATAGGTATCACGGAAAATGCTTGAAAATTGCACGAGGCAAAGTCAAAGATGACGACAAGTACACATGTCCCATTTGTGACTGGCGTGTCCGKATTCCACGAGATGCAGCTCGACCAAAGTTGGAAGATCTACAAGGCTGGCAGGACGAGATTCCGTCACTACCCTTCCAACCAGATGAGGAAGATATACTCATCAAGATAATCGACAACGCCCAGGAGTTCCGCTCACATGTCGCGCCTTTTTGTAATCCTGTTATGGCAACTGCTGATGAATCAGAAACCCAACGATTCTATCTTCGCAAGATTGAAGGTGCAGAAATTCTTCTTGCTTATGAAACCAATTTCTTCCGCCAAGAACTTCACAAATGGGCTCCAGTGGCTCCGGAGCCTCCGCCTGTTTTGGAGAACTCTAAATCAACGAGAAAACCTCGGCCAACCAAACTTCAAAAGCTGATGGCCCAGCATGGAGTTGATGATCCTGAGCAGTTGCCACAAAGCCTCCGAACCAAACCACACACGTTCAAGCGAAAGTCTAGCGAGCCTACCTCGTCTCGGCCTCCAGCCCTTCAGCCAGCTCCTGGGCGATCGGATTCTGGTACACCAACTTCACATACCTTCCCATCGGGCGCAGGTTCAATGCATGGTGGCCCGATACTCATGTCTTCTGATCACGGTCACGCTCACCCATCACACTTTGGAGGTTTCTCGGGTGTCCAAGATCCCCACTTCACGATGAGTCCCCAAAGCGCAACCTCTCCCGCATTTGCACCACACGCATTCATGCACGCAGGTGGCCTCCCAAGTCCAGCCTTCGGGCCAACTGGCAGTCCTCGAGGTCCAGGCATGTTCAACGAAGCAGGCTATGGCCGAATGGGCTCCGTCGCTCTTGGACCGGGTAGTGATACCCCCATGAGAGATGCTTTTGCCGGCAGCGCTCAACCCGCAGCAGGCGCCGATGTCGCGCAGATGTTCAACGACCTCACTAATGGCGTTGACGAGGAGAAGACGGATAAAATCGCCGAGCGAGAGCGCAGCGAGCGTGATAAAGAGAGAGATACGAAATGGGATGGCGATGAAGATATGGAGTTATTCTTCGATGGGCCATGATTGAACATCTTGCAAGCGAAGACAGAATCTTCGACTTCACACAATTTTCTCTGATCAATTCGCATTCGGCCGCATACGTCACATCACCGCATAGCACTCCCATTCCACAAGGCTTCCCGGCGTTCGGCCTCGCATGGAAATCGCAAATTTTTGGCTTACTCTGCTTTCACTTTCTTTGCACATCCACCACACATGAATCTTTTGGAGTTCACGGATGGGACTGGTCGGCTGCATCATACATATTACATGACATGAATCTGACGTGGCATTTAGCTTTTCTCGGCTGGGCTTTTTCTTTTCTTTTGTTGTTCGGGGTGCATGCATGTATGTACATTTTTCTGGAGGTGGGAGATGAGATGAGGTGGGAGGTGCTTGATCTTAGTTGGGGATCTTGTGTTTGCTTGGCTTGACAAGATGGAACAGATGAAGCTGGTTGAGGTGGAGTTGGAGGTGGATGTTGAGGAGGTGGAGGGGGCAAAATATGTACTATCAACTCAACATCCTAGCACTTCTTTCATCTTTGCATCTTTCCTCTGTCGTTTGTTTGTTGCGTTGTTTTTCTGGGGCCAGGGGAGCGGTGGATTAACTTGCTTTCTTGCATTTTTGCTGGGGCTATGAATGTGATGGTGCTGGTGGGGTGAGGTTGTAACAATAGAGTGGCGGTGGCGAGTTGATTGATCCATTGATCTGGTGGACATAGGTCGTTAAGCAAACTAGCTACTTACTTAGCTAGCCAGGCAGGCGAAGAGGGCGAGGGTGGATTTGCAAGCCAGTGTTTCAGATCATGAGCTAGCGAAGGAAAGAGAAATCAAAGAATTCTAAAATCATCGAGTGCTCGTCGTGTGAAATATGAATTCCTATTGCTTGTGTGTCATGATATGATGTGATGCGATAGCTATACTGTACCTGTACCGTACTCGGTAAATTGAATTGAGCATATACCAGTAAGCGTATGTCAAGGGACCTTATTTGTTTCATGATGAGTATCACATACGCCCTCTTATATAATCGCCCCAAAGGGAGTAGTGTCACCAATAGCTGTCAAGTCACTTCTTGCAATTCATGCAGTGCTCGGTCCTCGATCCTCGCCTAGTGACAGCGTATCTTCTTGTCAAGCAAAAGAAAAGATGCGTGTAAATGCGTGCAAATAGCTTGTGCTTCATAGTATATAATAGAACTCGAACTCGAAGTAGTATCATCTAATTCGTTTACTGGCTTGCTGTTGATATTACTTACCTACCTCCCGGCCTAAATCTCACACGTGAAACAAGAGTTCTTCGTAAATATGATATCATATCATATTGTCCTCTCTACCCTTTCCTCCCGACTGACCTCGCCGTCTACCTTATCCATAAGGACATCGAATCTTCATGCAACACCGAAGCCGAAATCAATCCTTCGTCGCCGGCCCCGCGATCAAATGCATATTCACAGGCGTAAGCGGTTCCTTCCCAGTAAGTACAGCCGTGATGTTCTGCATAGAGAGGGATTCGAATCCGATATGTCTGTTTCCACAAAAGTTGCCACGTTAGCTAGCTTGCTCGCCTCGGATTGTGGGGGAGATAGATATGAGGAATGAATGTGAGGGCTAGCGGCGTACGTACGTCTCGAGTGTCCCGCCGGCATTATGAGCAGTGAGTGTCACATTAGGCCGATTCAGCAGGGAAGGATGAATATTCGGTTCATCCTCATGTACATCGAGTGCCGCAGCGCATAAACGGCCAGAATCAAGCGCGGCTGCGATAGCGGTGCTAGAGACGAGGGGGCCGCGGGCGATATTTATGAAACTTACTGGCGCGTCAGCTCTCGCAACCTGCATCCTAACACCTATAGACCAAAACCTACCGACTTCCCATCTTAAAGCTCTCAATGTTCTTCGCGTCGATGGTCTGACGACCGTCAGGGGAAGCAGGCGTAGCGAGGATGACGCAGTCGCTGCTGCTGAGCAGGGCGTCAAGGGTCGGGATGAAGGTCGCCGCGAGGAGGGATTCTTGGGCGGGGGATTTGCGGTGGATGTCGTGGTAGAGAATTTGCATTCCGAAKGCGAGATGGGCTTTTAGGGCKATKGTGTGGCCGATGTTGCCGAGGCCTATGATTCCTGGGGGTGTGTTAGATGGGGGTTGGTGGGGAAAGAGGGAGGGATGAAAGGGAAGTGAAGCGAGAGGTGGATAGGGGAGAGCGTGCCTAGTGTGTGGCCGCGTGGGTTGTGGGATACGGCTGCGGCGTTTGTGTGGCAGTCTTTGAATGTTGAGGGGGAGTGGGAGGCGGTAGTGCACCATTGGAGATTGCGGAATGTTGCCAGTATCATGAAGATGGCGAAGTCGGCTACGGATTCTGAGGATGCTGCTGCACTGTGATAAAGGGGAGAAGTTAGGAGTCATGTGACTGGTTTGCGGAGGCGAGGATGGTTACCTGTTGCAGTATATAATTCCTAACAACAGATCGTTAGTTTATTCCTCGATACAATGTCTAAACATCTAGAAAATACAAGCAACATGATGTTCACGTACCTCGTGTAGCCAGTAGATCTGTATCAGCCCAATCAAACCCCGCGCCCGCACTCGCAAACACCTTACAACTCTCCGGAACCAGTGGTATCAACTCCTTATCCCATCTACCCATCTCACCACCCGTATTCCAAAACGGCCTAAAGATCGCACTGAAGTCTCCCCAACGCTTCTCCTTCAACGCCTTCATGAACTCGGGACGCTCTCGTTCCTCCGTCGAGGGCCGGATGACTGTGAAGCGAGAGGAGAATTCTGCATATTCCTCGTGATTCCATTTTACTGGATCTCCAATGTGAAGGACAATTGGCTTAGTAGAAGCCATGATAATGCTGGAATAGAGAATAGTTTCAACAGGAGAGGAAGTTGAATGTATGTGGTACGAAGATACAAGAGCGGTGAAGAAACGTTTCACCGAAACGATAGATGCCACAAAAGATAACGATATTATCCCACTGTAACCTCGAACGCGATTTAAACAATGCCGGATAAGAAAGACACAATAGAACGATTCAGTAGATCAGGATATAGCCTGGTATTAAGAAGACAATGCTGAGATTTGACCTCTGGCTGTTTGCACATGTTGACAGGGAAAACTCCCGGCGACATGTCGTTTTGTGTGTTCGTGAAAATTGGCCAGTCGCGATTGGAGTGGTGTTTTTGTGGGTCAAGGATAAATGCAAAGCTCGTCGTATCCTTGTACCAGCTCGACGACATGTCTTGGAGGGTGGTTGATGGACCTTATCGCCATTTAGTGACGTGAGCAATGTGAGGATCCTATACTCTTGTCGCTCTGTTASATGTGAGATTTGCCTGTTCTCGCAATCAAGTTTGTAATGCAATTTGTTGTTGATGTTGATGTTGGTGTTAGAGGGAAAGTGGCAGTGAAGCCAATGCGCAATTCATCCAAGACAAGAACGCACTCGGGTGGGTATCTTTACTCCGGACCACCTATCCCATTCTGTCCAACGATTTTCAGATCGAGGATGACAACACCAGTGATACGCTCMATCAATTAATCTACGATGGCGAYCACAGGAACAGTCGATTCGAAGGCTGGCGATGCTCACAGACCTGGACTTCCTACCTTACACCATCTCAACGTCGGTTACACAAACTGCAGATGTAGAAAGCGAATGCTGATGCTATCTCTAGAACTCCCAATCGCAMCGAGTCCTCTGGCTTCTCGAAGAGCTTGGGATTGAGTACAATCTCGTCAAGTACGAGCGAAAAGAGGGTCGAGCTCCTCCAGAACTTGCAAAGATCCAGTAAGTYCTACAACATCACTCTAGAACCCGCACTACTCATACCACCTGTTAAACTCGATATTCGAAGTCATACTGACAATTCGCATAGTCAATTGGGCAAATCTCCAATTCTAGTCACCAAAGATGGTCGAGTCATCGTCGAATCCGYCGTYATARTYTCCTACCTCCTCTCCACCTACGATACCTCYGGCGCATACACTCCCACGGACACAATCCGCTCCGAAGAACTCTCCTCTTTCGCGACAGCCTCAATGGGTCCTATAACCACCACCGAGCTTCTGGTAGAGATGCTAGCCAAATTGACACCCTGGCCCATCTCCTACCTCACAAACGCCATCCGATCGAACGTGCAGTCTAAATTTACACGAGGAGAGTTCAAGAAGTCGATGAAGTACTTCGAGAGCGAGCTTGGAGAGGATCMGTGGTTCAATGGAACACATGTTGGAAAGGCGGATTTTATGTTGTGTTTCCCGTTGGATATGATAGGGGAWCGTGGATGGATGGATCTTGACAAAGAGGCGCCTAAAATTGCTGCGTGGAGGAAACGGGTTTGGGAACGACCTGCCTGGAAGGCGGCGCTGGAGAAAGGTGGGTCGTACGATCTGACGAATTTCTAGTTCGCTATAATATGCCGGAATTCTGCCACTTGGCATTAYGAGCTAGACCAGGCACTCGACCACATCGCAACCTCATTGGTATCAACGTAGGAAATCTATACGYCTTACTTCYRGAAGAGCCGCATGGCTGTCCCGTCTTCCGAGGGCGCCGCGAGGCTGTTGATACCTCGAAAGTATCCCAGATCCTAGAAGACGATGTTCTATCAATACTTTTCCTTCTATAGCGAAACTGAAATTGTTAATCTTTTACGAACGCACTGCTAATCACTCCGAAGGCTCTCCTATGTCAGTTCCAAATCTAGCCTTGATCAGAGGGTTAGAAAGATACCAAACAAGTAGGATAGAAAAGTGATGGGAAGAGCAAATACAACAGTAGGATTCTACTGCGGTGCAGGTCACGTCCTGGTTGAGAATTCACCCTCTTCAAAATCTCTCGGATCAATATCTAAACAGGATTCCTATGACTTCCTYGAAGAAATTTGCAGGACACCATAAACAGATTACGAACGCCTCCAGGTACGCCCCTCAGCCCAATACGCCATACAAAGAGACAACTAGAACCTCGACTGTTCAAATGCACCTCCCACCATACGACTTTACGCATAGCTTATAGTCCGTATTACACAAACGTTGAGGACCAATGGCACAAACGCCCGCTTTATCTTCCGAAGCACCTGAACATAATCCGCTATCAAGATGGCCCTCGAACCAAGTCTTGAAATCGCTTTTGAAAACATTGGGCTCSTTTCCTTCGTTCGAGCTCGTGTCCCACTGGATAGCTGCCTGACAGGATCCCGAAGTGAACGCATCACACCAGCGCGTGTTCCCATCCTGATAGCAGGCTGCAGTCGACAAGTTGATAGACATATCTAGATCATTTCCCCAATCGATGCCGCGACAATCTTCCGTCTTTGCCTTGCCGTCAGAGCATTGTTTGTCAGCAGCGGAGCCCTTGACGCCCGGTACACCATCTGCTTTCAGCTTGGCGACAATGATGTCCATCATAGCTTTATGGCCCGGCTGCTTGGGATGGAATGGCCGTCCGATGGAGCCAATTGACCCCACGACGTTGTCAACCAGCCAGATGTCGGTCTTGGTAAACTCGCTCTCGTCAACTCCTTTGGGCCAGCTSGTGTAGACWATTCCATTGGGAGTAGTTCCGTCCTCGATGGGGTATATCTCTTGACCTTGGACATTACCAAACACGTTGAGATTCCAAATCCAAACGTCGTCGCTTCGGAACTGATCAGCTCTGCTATGAGCCGGCTCACAGAAACGGTGATTGGCAAAGCCGTCGTTGATTGGRATGAAGCCGATATGCATCCCAGAAGGTGGTGTGTACGAGTTGACAATCTTTTCCTATTTGCGAGGAGGCTTGGTTAGCTACCAATTTTTTTCTCAACGGCGCCTGCATTTCCGACTGTGGCAGAAGAGCACTTACATATATCTTGTTATACTGATCAATAGCATCATTCATCTCCCTTCTCAACGGCTTCACAAGCAACGCCAACGAATCCTCCTCCGGCAAATTCGTAACCGGATCCTTCTCAAACGTAGGCTGGAAATACCAATTATCGCACGCATCATTATCAGGATTAAAAAACTGCGCGTACGACACAAGGTAAAAATCAAACCGATCATGCGATTTCGCAGCCTCACTCGCGAAAATCTCGTCGATCGTCTTCCGCATATCACTTTCCAGCTGTCCGCTCGAGATATACTCCTGCGCTGTCTTAAGCAACTTCTTACACAACCCCTTCCCATCGGGATCATTCCAATACGGCTGGCCGTAAACACCTGACGGAGACGGTGCGAGCGGTCGGTATATACACGCTTCTATGATATTCCCAAACTCAGCTTGATTCCCGCCCATCGTCCCGATCATCAGACTCGGCTGACCGGCTTCAGGGAGCTGTTTCGCGTTGATGTCTTCCAAACGGGCGCCAGCACAGGCGGCRAATTTGAAATCTTGCTCGCCATCGGCCCAGGAGGAGTCGCCGGCCATTTGCGCGGGCCAGGCGTGGTTGTTGCGGAAGCAGTCGCGCGAGTTTTGCCATTGGGTGTCGGAGTTCCAGGATACGCTTGTGGTCCAGCTGTCCCCTATGGCGGTCCATTGGAGTTTGGGGGATTGTCGGGGGAGGATGTCGATTGAGTGCGTGTTTGGGTGTGAGAGTGGTGAGGCATTGGATAGTTGTGCGGATAGGAACGCAATGTATAGCGCGTTGTGAGTGAGATGTTGGTGGACCATKGTTGCGATATGTTTAACCAAGTTCTGAAAATGGTATGGCTAGGAAATCCAATGAGTAGATAGTTCTGATCRTGCTATAMATCGAACTGCTTCTGATCGAACATTTATATGCRCGCCTTTTGCAACTTCTAATCCTGAACGAGGCGAAGTTAACAACGCTGACCGTAATCTACCCACAAATCCCATTTTAGAGCTCATCGTATTTTCTGACTTCAGCGTGTGGGATTCCTCAGGAGGATTCCGGGTATCGATTGTAATCTCGTACGACGAATTCTCTAACGCCGACACCCAACCTCCTGTTCATATGGGGGCAATCATCYAAAAGTCAATAGACTGTTWTGTCTGAAAAGAAAGCTTGAAAAATTACTTCCCTCCGTACGATTTAACATGCATRGACATCACGAATGCAAACTAAAACGTGGCGACGCAGGCAGGTACGAGTAAGCAGCATAAGCTTAAATCTCGGCAATTGGTACGAGCATATGGGGTTAGGCTGATGCTGCGCAATGTCGTAAGCATCCTTCTACTTACGTACCTGCATGCTTATTTTCTTGTACCCTCGGGTCGGCCGTCGGTTTGGGAAGTGAGGCAACTTTCGACGAATTTCGTGTAACCTTTTTCTATTTAGCTATACCTAAAACTCCTATAAAATAGTTATACTATAGTAATAAAGCTAAGACCTACGACCTTATTAAACGCGAAAGGTTCCGTCTTATAGTATTTATAAATATAATATAGTAATTATAAAGAGTGTAGTATTTATAAACACTATGATTTATAAGTACTACAGAATAGTTGTTTCAAGCAAATTACCTCCTCGCCTTGCTTAAAGAGGCTTCCTTTTCAATCTCAATTCATCCTACCTAGTCATCATGTATCGTAAAGATTTCTCTGCTGTACTAGTAGTTCTCACACTTAGCTCGAAAGTGAGAGCAGGACTAAAACTATTTCGATTTGCTTGAGCTGTCGTGATATTATAATAATATTAGGACATATACATAATGCCCATCTTTGTCGCACCCGAATAGATGTACTGGACTGATGTGTATTTCCACCCACGATTTGATCTAGCACTAAGATCTCGGCCTTAGAGAGTTCCAAAAGCTTAGAGATTTGTGTGCAGATAATTGGTGCCCGACGGTATTTAGCACTTTTGAAAAGTGATCTGAAGTCATCAAGTTGCCTATACACCCATTGCTTCTGACAGACTTTCAATATACGTACATCTTTCCAAAAGATTTTCTTGTAAAACCTAGCGGGTAYGGGCCTCGGAAGTACATAACCTTTCTTTCATCGATCTATATTCAAGTACCTTTTGCTGATCCAAATCTGCTGTCAAATGAAGGTTCCCATTTTTACTTTTGGGAAGCTCGCTGACCACAGAAACGGAGCCTGTACCTAGCGGCCCTACAATTATCTCAAGATTGAACCTGTCCAATTTGAAGTCACCTTTTTGGAGTTGGCCTCGATCAAAAGCTTCCGTCGAAACATCTGACGGGATTTCGGCGTTGACTTCAGAATTGGGATTTCCAGTATATGTAAATTTGATAAGTCTTCTTTTAAAAGCATCTTAGAGAGCTCTTCAAAAAATGAATGCAATTGCAACAGAGTGGTGAATTAAATTCATGACGGTCAGTCGAAACGGACTCTATTTCTGGCAAACGCTTGTCGCGGCAGAATACAAAATCTAAATTTGAGAGGAGCAGAAGAAGAACAGCGAAACTGAGGAAATTTTGATTCCGYGTTCTTCCATGCAAGATTGAATCATAATAGCTACTTGGAAGTCGATCCCAACCGGCAAAACGGATAGGTGGCGCAGTTTGTTGGTATTACATCGTGTGCTTATTTGTACGCACGGGATGTTCGCTCAGTATACCTATTTCGACTACATGATCTGCAAGTCTTGAGCAACAAGTGAATGAACAACATGACTAGATCAACGAAAAGCAAGAGACAGGAATAATTGGACTTTCACCTGCTAAGCAACATTTTTGGGCATATCTGCTTTACAAACCCCAGCGGCGATGTCAGACACCGATTGTATTATATTGTTGCCTTGAATAGCATCAAAACCCGTCACGCAACAAGCATGTTTATCTTCTCATATAATGTAATAAACGTGTCATAGTAAAAAGAAACTAAAATTCACGAACGCCCCAGCCGCGCGCATCTGTTGACATGCCAACTGTTGGTCCATGGCCAATGAATGCCCCTTCGCTTACCCACTTTCGACTGCAGCTAAGTAGACACTAATCGCTCTAGATGATATCTACATCTGGTCTACTTGGTACTCAATCTTACGAGAATCAGACATAATTAAACTCAGATACTGAATGTCCACTAATAAGCGAGAAATGTCCCTTAGCGATGCCTGTTACATCAGTGACTGAGGTGATGCCATGAGCGTTGAAAGATTGGATTGTGAGTAGATCAACGAGGTACAAGAACATTATGCCATCGCTCTTGGAGCCTCCTGAGACGATCCGGAAAATAGTTATGAATGCCGTTCTGCGCAAAACTGGATGGACGAAACGAGAACTCCGCCAGGCTCAATGGGATGGTCCCAACATTGGCTTGAACTTTCTCAGAACATACAAGCAGATCACATATACCTCAACCATGTGTGAATCAACTGAAACGTTATCTTCCACTGGCAAAGATGTAGGCGGAGATAATGCTTAGTCACGTGAGTTCGGGTTGAAACTCATCTGCTTGAATATACCGCTAGGGACCACGCATGGAGAGTGGTGACGGTATATAGATTAAGGTTATATTTCCATAATATGTGAGATTTTGCTGCGGAATAGCTATTTGACTCAGTCCTTCTTTGGAAGAATAAAATTAGGTGACTTCCTCGTACTTTGAACCTATATACATGTATATTCACACGAAGATTTTGTATTGTTCTGAGCTTCTTCAGGACTTTTCCTTGGCTTTTCTGATGCTCCATCCGAATGACTTTTCCTCCGCCCCAACAATTGGATCTGTGTTGTGCTTGCGGGCCAGGAGCTCCCACATCTATATACAAACTGAGAATTGAAGGTGTTACGTTTTTCGCCTCTTACCAGTCTCAATATTCTTTGAATCTGGGTCGTTTCAGTCCGGCAAAGTTGTTTTAGGTGACATTTAAATGCTCTCGAGTCTCAAGCCAACATCCGGGCATACTGAACACTTGCGAGCCTAACCGGAAATCAGGGTATATCTACAGCTTATCTTTGGCGACCAGATCGCCTTTTCTCGCTATCTTCCAAAACCATTGACATCCTTGATAATATACCACCCATATAGAGCTAATCTGAATCAATGCCAGTAAGGCYGGTAGCTCTACATGCCTATGCTCTTCTCCCGGTGTTGCAAGACCTGGCGCTAGATGTTCTGCTCGGATCATTGGTCGCGGATCTCTAAATGTGACGATCAGATCATGACTCATTTTGATGAGCGTAAAAAGGCCAAATCCCAGCCGTCCAAAGGCGTATGTCAAAAGAAGAATCACCCGATTAATTGCTCGAACGCGACTTGTCTTCATCCCCGAGCTGTCGAGCTGTCTCTGGATATTCAGGAAAATATTCGGCAATTCCCAAAGCATGTAGGCGCCATGGTAGTGTAATGACAGCGGTCGCTACAACAATTAGACAACACATGATGGAGCAACTATACTTAGATGACTTACGAAAGCCACGCACGCTACATACAAAGTAGCGAGCGCATGTACCAGCATGCCCTTTCCCTCAACCTTCAAATGTATCCATGTCTGAGCAGTGTGGAAGAGAAAGTATCCTGTGCAGATGGCGAGCGCTGCTGTAGTCTCTCTGTTGTATCCGAGAATTCTCTCTTGCGCCGTCAATCCTTCTCTAAATTCGGTATGCAGGAGCAGGTATATGGAGCATGCCGAATTTGCGATGCTCTGGGCGATACTGACTGTGTTGATATTCCACCAAAAAAGAGAAAGTTGAGTTGGGGGGGACTTTGGATCTTGCGTCTTGAGAAAATGGTAGAGTAGAGGTCCAATCACAGTGTAGGTCACCTGGAAAAAAGTAGCGCTCGCAAATATAAGAGGAAGATGAGGTGATAAGTATGATAGGTTCAAGAATTCAGGATGAAGCATTTCCTTGAACTCGGCCATGGTGTACAGATGTGTGAGATGACCATTGATCACAGAGAAGCTTTTCCTTTGTAGATATTTTTGGTCAACGCGGTATTCCGTACAGATGACCCCAAATCGATATCTTGGCGGCCTCCCAAAATGTGCTCACTTAAATTGTGGACAAGGGAGGTCATACGCAGCTTACTTAAGTAAGTTACCCGGTCAGCTTACTGTGAAAATACGAGAACTGAGACGAAGAAGTCGCCTAATTTGAAAAATAGCCGCACTGAAGCTTACGGTTTTACGACTTGACTACCTACGAAACTGGGATAAAAACGACTTGAGTACCTATGCTACTCTACAGAAAACAACACATTCCACGCGAACAAAATTTTTGAAAACAACACTACTACTTCTTACCTATTTGCTCTAATATTCGGACTAGTCGATACCTACGCCTCTAAGCTTTAATTATATACGCGTTATGTTCTATTTATCGTAAAGACGGCTTCCTAATTCTAATATTAAGCAAATCACACGTATTCTACCCCTTTCGCTATACATAATACTATAGCGTAGGGCTTAATCAACTACGGATACGACAGTCTCAAGCTTACTCCTACTCCTTAAGATAAAGAGCTTACTACTCCTTTGAGAAGGTGTAGCTTACTACTCTACGAGAGGAGATGCTCACGACCTACCTACCTAGTTATTAAGCTCGTATTCTACCCCTATTCACTCTATAGTAGCCAACTACGCGTTCCGAGCGCCGCGATTAAGTTAGCTAACCCTCGAGTAGTCAAAGAGTAGAATAATTGCTACTACTATAACTATTAATATAAAGGAACCTATCTCTAGGCTTATACTAAGTACTTGAGACTACTTTGCGAACTAGCTAAAAGATTAGGCAGAAGACTACGAGTAATACTATATATCACGTAGAACTATATATCCCTTATTATCGGATAGAGGCACAACCTAAAAGAAGAGCTAGTAGCTGACTGCCTATCACACGAGGGGGAGAGAGAGAGAGAGAGGCAGGAGGGAGAGAGGAAGGCAAGGAGGAAGGGTTTTTAGGGGTTATCTCTATTCGATAATAGAACCCTTTGCTTTAGTATATAGGACCACTATAGCGATAGATCTCCCGCATGGGCCGAAAGGCCTGGAACGGTGTATGAATAAAACAAACAAACAAACAAACAAACATGCTACTCTACAACAGGGGTTTTTACTAGCTTTCAACCTTGAAGTTAATCACGGTGCTATACATTTAGCGCTCGAAATTTATTAGGCCATGTACTTCAAGTACTTTCTACGCTCTCCTCTCTCTATAATATATGAGTTATTAGGATTAATTATAGCTGTTACTTAGGTACTCTTCGTGACACGTATTTGCCTTCTCTATAGAAAGTATAGAGAATCTAAAAGTAAAGGAGAGTGGAATAGGCGACAAGGATTGAACGTCCCTGGTCAAGGAGAAAGTGACGTGAGACATTGGGAAGTATTAGAGTCGTTTTTATCCTAGTTTTGTAGGTAGTCAAGTCGTATTTCTAAAACCGAAGATTACTTACTCCGTATTCAATCCGGGATTCCGGGGGATGAGGCGGGAGGGAGTCGGAGTAGAGATAGTGGTGGATTGGAATTTATTTTCTTCTCGATCTACGTCTGGGGCGGGAACAACATTATATCACTGACTATCAAAAAGAAATATGTCTGTTGGATTCTTTCCAGGCGCAAGAGCATGAAAGCCAGAAAGCTGGCAGCAATGCGATATTGAGTGTGATAAGCATGATGGGTCGCAAAATCATCTGAAACTCAGCGGGCCTATAACGCTTCGCGCCGGGGATCTTCTACAGCTGCACAATTATCTCCTTACAAAGCAATGGCCAGCGATCGTTCCAAATCCAATTAACGACTTGAGTACCTTGTCACAGGGGTGTTCAACGACTTCGTTACCTTGTATTCTCAAGCAGGGGGTCTAATTGGCTCCTTGCCCTGAAGTC